>JADQWA010001528.1:0-254293 GCA_018344505.1 Nebria ingens riversi
TTATAACATAAATTATGAGTTTTATCAATGACGCATTCCTTCATTTGAGGGGTTAGTCGCCAAAGTGTAAATATGATACGTTTGAGAAGCACAGACAGTATTACAAGGCCTGCCACTGCCACTAAACAACGGTTGGATGCCATCGGTAGCAACGATGCACGAAGGATGCGTTCCATTCCCTGGCAGCAGGTCGTAGTGACCGCCGTCAGTGCCACCGCTAACATCGGCCTGCACTTGATTGCAAATGCCTCTCCCTACCGTGGTCCGTGTCCGCATTGTCACACACTCTCATTCGTCCACCCAGCCGTTCACCACCCGCGAAACAATGCCAATTATGTCACATAGCGTTGTCTAAACGGAGGGGTAAGTAATACTGATCTGCGTCACCAGCATCATAACCAATTTGATACTGTGTATGTATGTACCTATATATGAAAAGTACTGCGCAAGAAAAATGATTGGGTAAAAAGATCGACTAGTGCGTATATGTGCGTGAACTGTCGTTCCCAAGCCCGCATTATTCTATTATCTGGTTTTCCTACGTCATTTCCGGAATGAGTTCGGGTTTTCACTGAATTTTATTAATGTCAAATTAGTGACGATGTTTGTATAATGCTATTGTTTTACATAATATATCTTTTGTTTGGATTGAAATGGTTATCATAATTTCTTATTTTTACATACATACATACATACAGGACCGGAATAAAGATTTTTTTTTAACTTGTAAATATCTGGTATACATATAGTTTTATACAGTATATTCAGCCTGAAAAGCGTATTCCATAGCGATGCTCCTCTTATACCATATGTTCACAATTGTAATAACTAAATAAATATTTTACTAGATATATTAATTAAATTGTTTGTAAAGTTTAATTGCTACAATTAAATATATTCTCTACAATAAAATCAAATAGCGGAAAACAAATTAGTATTTGGCATATTTGTGAAAATAGCATGAATCTATTAAAGATGACATTTTGGTCAAATAAATAAATAGTCAGTGTTCTTTCATTGTAGTTCATATTTGTCAGTATTCCTCGTCGTACTTAATAAATAAAAACATTTTTAAATATTTCGTATTGAAACAAAATATGCAAGTAGGTATATAAGTATTTTCATATAGGTACATATATATATATATATATATATATATATATATATATATATATATTACATATATATATATATATATATATATATATATATATATATATATATATATACATATATATGTATATATATATATATATATATATATATATATATATATATATATATATATATATATATATAGTTTATAACTAATAAGTATACACGATTTAATAACCATTTAACAAGTATTTTATTGGCATGAAAGCGAAATTTATCGCATGTTTTGCATAATGTTTATGTAATTAGCCATTATAAAATTAACGAACTGATGATTACAAGAAGAAAGTGAACACACACCATCTATCAACATCGAGCAAGAAGCAACAAAAAGAAAAAGCAAAATGGAAAAAGAATAAATAACTCTCGCGCAACTGTCAAACATATAACCTCTATCGCACGCTAACAGAATGGATACTTATTATACTCGTTGGATATTATACACAACAAAAGCGATCATTAGTCGACGCGAAATAGCGAAACAAAGAGAAATAAGAATGTCGCGTGCGTGCGAAATGCGTGAGGCACGCACCGTACAGCAACGCACACATCGCCGTAATGCGTGTATTCTTGATGCCGTGCTGCTTTTGCATGACATGAGAACGACAGAGGTCACGGCAAACAACGGCATGGACTCACGCACGCACTAGTAACGCACAAAAATATAACAGATATTATGAACGTTGTGATTGTATCGTTATATTTAATAAAAGCATTTTCATAATAAAAAAAACATTTATTTAATGCGTATCTGATGTTTAATTAGATTGTTTAGGCTATAGCGATAGAAAATATGATTGCGATAAGAGTGTAAAGGTAGAGTTGAATGGCGAAAGATTGTTAAGATGTAAAGGATTTTCTGCCACCTCATTTGTTGAGCATTTACAAAATGTAATATTTTTATATAGAGACATACATACAATAGTAGGAAGTTCGGCAAATAATTTTACAATTATTATAACGTTAGCTGAGTAGAAATATTATAATCAGAAGTCAATAAATATAGTCGAGGGCATTCTGGGCGGAGAGTAACGATAGTGATATTTACACCATTTAACGGTGAAAATTATAGAAAAAAAATCGCGACTTCTAATTGGCATACGCTTGCGGCAGCCCACGTGAAAGTCAGTCAAGAGATCTTAATAATAAATATTATAATTGTGTGTATTTACGTGTACAGAAATCCGAGAATAATGAAATTTTATACCTCGCCATCAACGAGTGAAAAACAATAATTAAGCTATATAAAATACATGCTTGAACGAACAGTATATTTATATTGTGTAATATTTTCTAAACGAAATAATTAAATCTGCACATCCTGGTAGGTATATAAGTATTAATAACATGGTCACACGTGAGAGACTGGCTTCTGATGTTTCCAGGTGAGACAGACTAATCTTATGAAACACCTGAGTAAATATTATTTAAACTAACATCGGCAATAAACATCAACAACCACGCAAATTTCATACCACCAATTATTATATACGTACACCTAAGAAATCGTTTCAGACTGTATAACCTCCCCGCTGCAACGTCGTGTTCGCACCGTAACAGTTAAATGACAAACTCGGAGGTATGTATGTACAATGATTTGTGAGGTCACGGAATAACTTCCGCTACGATTCTATATTTACTTTATGGTGATCGTAAAAATAAAGTACGAATTGGTTTGTCCTTTTTATATCTTTTCCCCTGCAAGCAACTCAAGACTTGTTTCGTCTTTTTTACTTGTGCCAACCGAAGTACCATTGTTGTTTATGAACTCTATTTGTTATGAGCTCTTTGTTTTGAATACGTAATTGGCTTATTGAATTAAATCTCTGCACTCATACTAATAGTGTATAACATTTAAAGCATTTCCCATCGATTATTTTTAAATCGTTTTTGAATGCGGTTGAACAGTTAATGATTTTCTTTAAATCCATTTTTCATTTCTCTTGCACATTGTGTTTTTGAATAAAAATTCATTCGTCCTTCAATGCATAATTAATCATATATAGGCACTTAGGAATTAATGTCAACTATTTCCACTATCGAAACATGCATAATTTGTATTGAAATAAAATAAGTTCTCTTATTGTTATACATAGAAGTATAGAAAATCATTTCAATAAGTTATCATATTTTTCCTATCGAATAATCAATTTAAAAGTAGAAATTAGTTGTGATAAAAAATTAAATATACCTAATTTGTAATTATTTATTGATTTTATTTGTTTTAAATATGACGATCCACGTTTTAAATTATCCTAATAATTATTCTTCTTAAGAAGACATAATTGATGTAGAATCATCGACTGTACATTTTTAACCTAATGTAATATTATCTTTTACAAATAAATAATCTTTAAAGGTGTCTAACCGTGGTTTAAACAGTTAAAAAGTTTCTTAGACAACGCATTAAATATGTGTGTTACACGTTCGAAAAACGGTATGGAACAATCAGTGGAGCGCAAGAAATCTGCGGTTGTCAGGTGTATGGAGAAAAGTACCGGTCCTCCGCTGGGATAGATGGCAAATGGCTACGGACTAGTGCAATTAGAATTACAGATTGTTATTCAGCCGTGCTATCAGCGCACTGAAGGTAGATTACAGTTGCGTTCGTTTATCCGAACAACGCAATGAAGAGAGTATAAGAGTGACTTGAAGCCGCACACCGCCTATATCGAAGAGGCATTAGATGGCCCCCTGAAGGTGGGGGAGTACCACCCGCGAATAATCGATATCACAGTCTGGTCGTTGTCCTCAGTGACGTCACGCTCTCGCACTCTCATCTCTCCCTTTGCGCACACATCAGCACTAGAGGAAGTGCAGCGGCCCATGTCTTTGTCCTCCGCTCTGATCTGAGCTCTCGGCTCGAAGAGAGATTTTCAATCACCGGTTTCATAAATACACGTTCGCGTCACTTGTAATTACAACAACGAACGATATTGATTACTCTACTCCTCATGTCCTCTTATATAGTTGCTTGTTTTTACTCTACTGACACGTCTTCTTTATGTACGTGAACCAAGCTTTGAACAGTTTCCGGGTATCTCTCGTTAAATAGCTACGTACCTATGTACGTTTTTCAAAATGTAATACAAACATAAATACAAATATTCCGACGAAGACAAACAATATATTTGTGTCTTTAAATAGCCTATCAATTTTATTGTATGACGCATTCTCTTCTACAAAAGATTTTATGAATATGTTGTTTGAAATAGCAAGTTGTTGATTTTATAGATGGATTTTTGTTAGTTTTGTATTCGATATAAAACAATGGACCTGATTAAAATTGAAGTTAATTCTGACGCGTTGGAACCACACGGAAAAGCTAAACGGTGTAGCGGCGAGTGGCCGCTTGCCTGTCTGCCTGTGACACACATACACAATTGACCCAGCGAGTGGTGTTTAGCCGGCTCAACCCGACTGACCTACCGCAATTCGAAATGATGTGAGCGCGGGTACGACGTCAACAACGGAACCACTTTCCGACTCGAAATCATACAGCAGCTATAACTGGCTTGCGCGCACACCGAATTCAATAGCATTATCGAAATTCATGAATAAAAATACAATAATGAAAATACATTACTAGATTGACTAGAGCGCTCTTGTGATCACACTTGTTAAACACTAGAGTGCTTATTGATTCTGTTGTAATTTATTACAATTATAAGATTTGTTATTTCAGAGATGAAATATTTTTCTATTCTGTACCTTTCGGCAGTGCGATTCAACAGACGTAATAAAATAAGTATGGAATGAAACGTTTATTAGAACGTTACAGACGTTATCTCTTTGTGACACAGTAAAATAAAATATAAACTAGAACTGTGCATAGCATAATGAGCTTATTTCATATTGGACGGTTTTATGTAAATACAGAAGTTTAATTCTGTACAAATTGAGAGAAAATTAAACATTTACACTATAACAAAAGTGTACATATTAGCTAGACAAGCTTATGTCTTGTACAGAGGCGGATTAGTTTAATTTATCATAACTTTAGTGACAAGTACACGAAAATTAATTAGTTAAAAAAATCTAAAGGTTATTAACAGTAATAAATGTCATATATTTGTTACGGCGTACAATTTCCAAATTTGAGTAAATTGAATGATTAAAAATAAACAAGTTTCTGTAAATTGCAGAATTTGTCATACTGATGTAGCAGATTGGTATATTCAATTTAAACATCGGCCATGTATTGGCCCTAACTTTCTTTTACGTAGTCAGTATATTTTGATTTGATAGTATATAAATTAAAATATAAAATGTTAAAATTGAACAGAAAATATTTTCATTCATTATGTCCAGTAAAACTGTAAAGTTAGATTATTGTCAGATTTCTAATAAACATATGTATTTTAGATTTAAAATGTTCGATTCTATAGTAATATACAGAAAATATAATTATTCATTACACATTATGAAAACTATTATGGCCGGACATTTATATTTATATATAATATTTTAAATTATTTACTAACCTTTGTAACGTTTTCTCACTAAATTAATTTGTAACACTAACAATAAATGTTAAATGTCAAAATATTTGAATATTTAAAACAATTGACATGCATAGTAGATGCGATTTATTATATATAATTTCCCATACCTACGTAACTATGGCAATATCAATAAGATAAGATCTTGTAACTGGTACTTTTTGAAGAAATGTTTCAAACAAAAGTTGTGCAGAATACTAATATCTTTGAATGTTAATGTAACTATATTTAATGTAAGTACAGCCGTTTCGGAGATATTGCAGAAATTACAAAAAATGACTCAAGTAAACATGCACTTCCGGTTTGAATATGCTTTTCAAAATAGGAGGTTTTCCTCCCAGGCATATACAAATCTTAAGTTTAAAGTTTCATAATTTTATCTTTAACGGTGTAGGCTGTAGAGCGCACAGACACACACACACACACACACACACACACACACACACACACAGACGTCATTTCAAAAATAGTCAGGCTCGATTCAGGGAAGGTCAAAAGGTGTATTTCCGTAAAAATTTCGAGAAATTGTTTTTTCGTGATTACAATACTTACTTATTACTTCGTAAAAGAAAGTAAAAAGTGCCAGCGGCTATACAAAGATACCGCTCCTGCATCAGTTATTCATTTGACTCCCATCACAGTAATAACTAAGGATAAATGTATCATTTTGTAGAATATTCCTAATATCTATTTATTTATTATTGTAATTCCTTTTGAATATTACATGAGTACACATTGTAGTCAGCGGCTTAATCTATAATCATCAACAGAACCGAGATTTCAGTTTAGCACATAAATGTACAATAGCCTAATGGGCTTGGTAATTATAGATGACCACCTAAATATTTGAAGCGATACGGTTCTGTGTAACCTGAGTCTCCAAAGACCCTGCCTAATTACGAACATTGGAAGCCGGTGTTCGTCGTAGGTAACCCGACGGAATATATCAACAACAGTTAGAGATGCAGACGAAGTCAGCCAGTAGGTAGGTACGCCGCGTCACTAATTTTCGGATATATAATAAGCGCGTTTGCACGTCCCACGGTTATTAGACAATTCGCGGAACTGAGGTGAGAAAGACAGAGAGAAAACGAAGACGAGATATGTGTTCACGAATGCGACGCGTTACTGTGTGCACACGCGGTATTAATCCACGTTTGCATTCAGACGGCGGTGCACAGAATGTTCGGGAGATAAGGAAACGACAACGAGGACAATGTTGGTGTGGTGCTGGTAGGTACGTCGCGGGTTTTCTCTGTCACACAGGGGTTGTGGCGAAGCTTGGTCGAAAACCAGTGGTGGAGACTAGAGTTATTTTACACCAAAAAAACATAGTGAAAATAAAAATCGACTCGGAAGAACAAAATATATTAAATTCCGGAAAATTCTAATTGTGTAACATTTTAAATTTTGTAGAAGTAATTCATTCTTTGTTCAATTATTTAAATATTTCCAAGAATTCGATATTTACTGGACAAATTAATGTCTACTGCTGTTTGATTCAATTTAGTAAACCTTGGTAATATTTTAATTAACTTTTAATTCAAATTGAATCAAGATTAATTAAATTGAATGAATCATGATTAATTATTTTTTGCATTTCCTAAGATTGCGTTTTTAATCGACTTTCGCTTTCTTGTTCTGAGTGTTTTAACTAATCTGATTTAATTATTATTCGAAAGCAATATTGGTGGAGGCGTCTTGATTTTATTTTCGATACTTCTGTTCTTATAAGAATATACCTAATATTAGTTTTAATATATGTATATTAAGTACAATCTGAGTAATGTTTTAAAGTGGTCAAAAAATTACGGTTAGAGTAAAGGACAGAAATATGTAGATAGCGAAAGGGTAAGGCAAAGAAGTGCCACTGTGTGGGTGTAAAGTAGATTGTGCACCAGAAGCAGCAGCAGTAACGTAGCCGTTGCACATAGTGTGTTATATGCTCGTGCGGGCCGACCGTATTTTACCGCATTCGTACCATCGCTACGTTAAATTAGTGCGACGGCTGCGCTCATTGCTAGAAGTCACGAGCGACTCAGCGGGACAGCTCTGTTTTATTAGCATTCTCACGCTTCTCTTTCGTTCGTTCCTTCGTACGAGGCACTAACGCTCATTCTCGTTCGTTTGCCGACATCTACGTCGTTATTGTTCGCGGCAGCAAACGAAATTGAGAATTGCAGTCGGGGGAAATGTCGACCAACTGCACCCTAACCCTTTGTATCGTATCAAACTGCAACGAATACCGCTGCCACTTTAATTTTAATACCCTTAAACTCGTTTGATTTGTTAAACCTAAATGCTGGAATAAAATGCAATTTCAAATATTCTTGCCCACATTATATTTGGATACCATTTTGTTTATGTACCTATTGAGACTTGTTCTGTTTTCCATCGCAATGAAATCTACTTCATCGTTAATGTTAATGTAATAATGGATAATTTCATATGAAACCATTTAGGTAATGGCATTCGTATCGTATGCGCAATTATAGACTAACCCTTATACACATATGTATGCAACCTCCATGCAGTGCAGAACCTTTGTGAACGAAACTTTAGTGCAAACTCTAGTTAATTAACTTAAAATTTGTCATTATCTATTATACTGGTGTAGTTTAACACTGGAATTACACCAGGCTCTGAATAATATCACACATGTATGTTTCTACTCAAATATTACATGCTTTCAAATGGAAAATTATTCCGTTTTAGGATATATAGCAAAATTATGTTCCAAGTTCATACTAACGCACAAAAAAGATTAGTTGATTAAATGTAAGTGGAATTATTGTTTTCATTTAATAATTCTAGTCGAAATTACAATTACATTTTTGAATTATTAATTATAATTGCGAACTATAACAAATTAGATAATATATGTTGATTTTATCATTGCAGTCGAAATTACAATTTAAAATTGAGTTTCTAAATTATGAAATTACAATCTACCTATAAGTACCTACTTATGATAAAATTAATAGATTAATAGATACTTGTTGCCGAAAGAACTCCATGATAAATTTATTTTTGGAATCTGTTATTTGATATGAATAAAACCAAACACGCATACCTATTTTATTTTATGAGAAGCTATATTGGTTACAATTATACCAATAGCCGTAATTATAATGGAAAATTTCAAGTTTCCAAACTTATTGTAATTTAAGCTAAGTAAAACGTAATTTGGCATTTCTGTCCATAATGACAGCAATTGGTGTTTGTGCCATTCTAAAACTATTGCGAACACGATTACTACAGGCTCATACGCCATGCACATGTTAGATGATGCATTTAATATATATAATTAGTTTAACGAATGTCATATAAGTAGGTTTAATATGTAGGTATGTCAAACAAATGAACTTTGTAATTGTACGATTTAATTTGATTCTATTTATTCAAATTTAACTTGAGAAGTGTTTTGGTTGCCGGACTTCCCCTATACCATTAATTGAATTACGCATTTATATGAATATTAGTTAATTCTTTAAGTAAAAGCAATTATTTATAAAACAATTAGAAATTAAAATGTAACCTTGGCAGATATGTAAATATACAAACTGTTACATATGCTAGAAACGTGATCGTGAATAATAAATAAAATAATTACACGAATACAGCAGCGCAGGGCGTGTGGTACATTCTTGAAGGAATCGCATCAGATCAAGACGGGATGATAGTGTATAGAGATGATACGCGTTGGTACATTGTCGACAATCTACATGCAAATATGCGCATACGTATTTGTTCACTTACACAACCATATATACACTAACACACACATGCATAGATGCAGCAGTAATGTGGAAATACAAGTGTATATGTTACCGAGTTACAAAACTTGTATTTCCGGCGGCGATTTGCATTGCATCGCGGCGACATCTCGTCGGCCAATTAAACATTATGAGTGGTTAATTAGTAATTACAGCATCCGAGTTTGTACCACCACAACTGGATTGCCGTTGCTGCTGTTGCCGCCGCCGCGTAATTGGTAATGTATTGTGTTCGCGTAAGCAAGGCGTAAATACCTACCTACATATGAATGTTATGTTTATGGGAAAGGTGAAACACAACAGCACGAAGTTGCATCTTCTAATTATGCGTTGATGCACGTGTGTGCATGTGTTATCCATTCCTATCTATAAAAGGTGTACAAAGCGTGTGTTTCATATTAATGCGTATATGAAAAGAATTTAGAACTACATTTATGACTATCCAAACAATACGTATATTAATTGTTAGATTTCGTATTATATCAATTATAATCTGTAGAATGAATATTAATGTTCTTATTTCTACAATAAAACATCGGCCATGTATTGGTCCTAAACTTTCTTTTACGTAGTCAGTATATTTTGATTTGATAGTATATAAATTAAAATATAAAATGTTTAAATTTAAAAGAAAATATATTCATTCATTAGGTCCAGTAAAAATTGTAAAGTTAGATTATTGTCAGATTTCTAAAAAAACATATGTATTTTAGATTTAAAATGTTCGATTCTATAGTAATATACAGAAAATATAATTATTCATTACACATTATTAAAAATTATTATGGCCGGGTATTTTTTAGTTTTCAAATTAACTTTAAACCTTACGAAATATTTTCATATAATATTTTAAATTATTTACTAACCTTTGTAACGTTTTTTCACTAAACTTATTTGTGACACTGACAATAAATGTTAAATGTCAAAATATTTAAAACAATTCACATGCATAGTAGATGCGATTTATTATCTATAATTTCCCATACCTACGTAACTATGGCAATATCAATAAGATAAGATCTTGTAACCGGTACTTTTTGAAGAAATGTTTCAAACAAAAGTTATGCGGAATACGAATATCTTTCAATGTTATTTTAACTATTTTTACTGCAAGTATAGCCGTTTCGGAGATATTGCAGAAATTGCAAAAAAAGTTTTAAGTAAACATACACTTCCGGTTTGAATATGCTTTTCAAAAATAGGAGGTTTTCGCCCCAGGCATATACAAATCTTAAGTTTAAAGTTTCATAATTTTATCTTCAACAGTGTAAGCTGTAGAGCGGACACACACACACACACACACACACACACACACACACATACACACAGACACACACAGGCACACACACACACAGACAGACGTCAGTCCAAAAATAGTCAGACTCGATTCAGAGAAGGTGAAAAGGTGTATTTCCGTTAAAATGTCGAGTTTTTTTTTTTTCGTGATTACAATACTTACTTATTACTTCGTAAAAGAAAGTAAAAAGATTCTCAATGCATATATTATGTATACCTATATATAGGTATATATTTAAGTCTAGTATTCCATGTATGTTGGCTATGTTTGACTGTTTGTTGGTTGTTCTTGTTGATTTGAACGCCTCGCGGCTTCTGCGGTCGCTAGAAGGAAGCGTGCATATCTTAGCTTTGTAACAAGGTTACATCCACCACTCAAACTGATGCTTGCTAAGTTTCAGTGTGTACAGAATAACATGTCTTACTTGAAGCCGAACCGTTATAGCAAACAATGCATCTTGGACTAATCATCCATGACACATGGTGCAACTGTGTTTGTTAATTCTAGCTACCCCTGACCGAAGAAGCACTTCGTTTTATAGATTATAGATGCATAAGAATGTGTTTTATTGTTGAAATGCAATGCAAATTCGATGATGCGACGAGTATCGTGTTGGTTGCGTTGCGAAACCTCGCGGTCGGTGGGTTCTCGCTGGCTGTTACACGAAGCTCGAGAGATCGCTTATCTGGTTTTTTATTACTGAATCGTGGCCAACTGTATCCTGGAATGTTATTCACTCACGGATAATAATTACTGCGTTTTTCTTCACCTTATTTGACATTGACATGTTTTTTTGCCTTCATTCTATATTTACATTTAATTTTACATGTGTACATATATAACAAATATCTTTATACATCATGTCACGCACCTCCTCCAGATTTAACAAACATTTTAAACAAGATCATATTCAATAAAATCATTCAAGAATTGATTCACAGCATAAGTTAAATAATTTGCAAAACTGTTTGTTTATGTTTATATATGAAATGAGAACCATGTTACATACGTAGCAAAAATGAAAGATATTTTGAAAACGTAAAACAATCATAAAATGACATCCGAAGCTTTTTGTGTTTCATTGCTCGCATGATTTCCACGAATGCTGTTGTTCAGCGGCTCCCGTTACGGCGGGGGGCATGTAAATAAACATATATACATGTCGTCGGCGTACGATGTACATACATACGTGTGTATATATGTTAATTCCAAGAAGAACAACACGTGCACGACCGTGCTGGTTTCGTTTAGAAAAAGCCAATGGAATTGAAGTAATTTTAATCTCATTTTCAATACCAACAGCGCTGAAAATTTATGCGATCACGCAATATAACGATCGCGAATGAAAAGTTATTGTTATTTGATTGGACTCGCGCGCGGTCTACCTATATAGGTACACTGTTAAAAATTTCAATTGTAAATTGGTCAATTTATGATATTTATTTCTAACTTTAAGACGATGGTATACCCATACGGAAATGTACTTTAAAACGACTTTGCCACGATTCGGTATAGTGATTGTAATTTTAAAAATGTTATATATATATATATATATATATATATATATATATATATATATATATATATATATATATATAATTGCTTAAGTTAATATTAAGCGCTGAACCATTTTTCGTTATAATTTTTTGCAAAAATAGCTTAGTCAAATAATTTAACGCGTAGCAAAAATGCTATTTCTAGTTCGGCCTGAATACATCAAATTTGTTCGTTCAAAAGATACAATCGTATACCTAAGCCAATGCGTGTTTTGAAGATTTAATAACAAATTTGCAAGTTTAATTTCTAAGCTAATAACTTACGTTAATCAAACTATTACAAGGTAATAAGAACATTTTAGTATTTTATATGAAATCATTACACTTTTCCGGAAATTGTGAAAAAAAAAACCGTCATGCTTGAAAATAAAAGCTATTAATCATTAATAAATGCAATTCATATAATATTAGCTTATTTTAATCTTTTCTCGATTACGAAAACTGCAATTAAATATATAGAAAAGACGAAACAAAATTGTAATTTTTTTACGAAACAATATTCGAAAATGTTTGCGCATTTTCTATTTGGAAACGTTTGTCAATTAAAGATATTTGTAAATAGACATTATTTAGTGCGAATGCCTAATAATATAACCAAAAATATTCCGTCTTTTTAAAAGTTTCAAACCACATGCTGTCGAGAAATAAAAATGGTGCCTTATCTCTGAGCAATTTCCTTTCCACCAGTTCGGTTCTGTCGCTTCGGAAATGTTTTCAGGTTGCGTATAAACGGAGAGGAAAAAAAGAATATTGAAGACGACAGGGATGTAATAAGGAGAACGGGAAGGCAAACGATGCACTAGACGCTTTGGCGTCGTTGGAGCGTCAGCTCACTTTATAATTCAATGTAGACGTCTATATGGGCCGCACGTGAGAACATCTTCCCTATATATGTATACCTTAGCTATGAGATGAAAGGTATACTGGCGTTTATAACGCTATGGAAATAGTTGCTCTCTCGGAAGACAGATGACGTGCGGCGTCTTGTGATTAATCTTAATCTATCAGGTATTAATTAAGATGAAAGCGCGTTTATGTAATAGGTACTAAACATGTTTACCAATATTTATTTCTATTGATTTCTCATCTCATTTTTACAAAATGGCTGTGTGTTATAAGATAATGAGGAAATGAAAATAAAATAAAAGAAACATATGAAATTTGCAAATGGACAAAATACCAAAATGAAAAATAATTGATTATTAAAATTGCTACCTAATATACCTAATTATATTTAAAAACATATTGGTAAAATAAGTAATTTAGGAAAATGAATTGATTTTCTAAATGATATGTCAGGATTGAGTGACATATTTCTGATAATCACAACACAATTAGATTGAAATCCACACATTTCCAGCAGTAACAGTGATGTGACAGTGTATTTTCCGCATATCCAAGTTAAATGGCTACTAATATAACCAACTGAAGTCAGTTGTAATGTAAGACACTACAAGCGGTTAACAATAAATCTTGATCCGCCCGTGGCAATTTATACACGCATTGTGAATAATGCCGCCATTTAATTATGATCATTATTGCAACTGCATATTCTCCAGCTCTAGTGCGCTTGTTAAATTGTGATCAATGCATAAAACAAACACAGATATACATATGTAGGTACCTATAGGTACCTCATACATCATCGATAACAAATACAAAATTAATTGTTATCAAGCAAATAATGTTAAATCATATTTAAAATAATAAATCAAAAGGTTGATGACCACGATTTTGTTTCGCAAACATTATTCTTTGATAAATGTCAGTTTACACTTCTTAGAAGATTGAAAATGTTACGGAATTGTGTATGCTACTTCTGCAGATTGACTTCTTATCTTGTTCATCTTTCCATAGAATTTTTCTAGAGTGTTTTTTTTTGCAGTTTTACTTTATATACCTAGATAAAATTTTTAAATTTTCGACCAAAATCAAAAAGGATAACTTGAATAAATCGATCGCTTGAATAAATCAATTGTCAATACTTAATTTAACAATGAATCAAATAATATATTTTTAGTTGCCATGCTGGATTGGTTAAACTACTAAAATTAACTAACGACATCAGTGACCAACACCACAAATTGCATATGCCTAGGCGTTATATCATTAATATGAAAAGTAAATCACAAAATAATAAAACTATACACGTTCGGAAAACTACTACAAAATTTTAAATATCCATTCATCAAAAATGTAGTTATATAAAATATAAAAATATAAATTTTTGAACAGAATAATACCATAATAAAACAATCCATTAGAAATAAACTTAATGAAAGAGTATACACTTAAATAATCTATTAAGATTATATCAAATTATAGATAGATATAGGAAAACAATAAATTTCAAAATGGACGATTGTAAATATTTTCCAAGGACAGCGAAATCTGCAATTTATACGTCTTTGGATAACAGTCGTACATAGCCATTCGTTAAGATTGTGGATCTAAGAGCGTAATTACTAGAACGAATAGTGTCAACCTCAGGGGGTTTATTTCCTACTGTGCTGCGTCCTGTCGCAGCGATAAGGAACGATTGGCTGGTCACCGACTTGTCAGTAAGACAGTATAGTCTACGATACCGGATCTTTTTCCTTACCTTACGGGGATCTTTCTCAAACAAACATACAACAGCCCGAGCTGCGATGCTGAATTGAAAAGCCAAGGAGTCGATACGAAATTCCAAAGGTAGGTATAATAAATATTATTCGCTATATGGCAAAGACGATTGTTTTTACTCCATTTGTCTAACAGTTTCTAAACAATTGATGATCGTTTCTATTAACTTTCTTACTTTACATAAATTAGGTACCTATATACATAATTTAATTGTAGTAAAAAAACCTTGATAAAAGTTAGAACGTTAAAGTTGAACGGACGTTGAAATATCCGCAGAAAAAAACGTTATGGAAACGTTGAAAAACTGTGACAAGCTATTTCAAACATAAAAAGAATAATAATAAGTAGTTTGCAAATTGGCTTGGTTAAACAAAAACAAATGCAATTTCGTTTTAAATTTGACCAAATTTTATATAACTATGATGATTTTTTCTATTGAATATAAATAAAGAAATTGAATTAATTTAGTTAAAACTTGATTTAAGATTATAGCTATTGTTTTTTTCGTAACGAACACGATTGCATTATTTGATGAGAAGCGTATAAATAAATGCATTATTATAGGCAAACAATGCACTAAGCAGTCGCTGCTGTAACAGCAGCTGTAAGCAGTGATAGATAAGCGTCTACCGTTTGTTGTAATGAATGTTTTATTAACGACGCAAACACACACACACACACACCCAATTCGACTTCCACGCAAAGTATAATTAATTACAATATATAATTGCAGATGCTAGCATGCGATTAACACGCGGAAATAAAAGAACACCTCGCGATTTTTTTCTGTGTACGCGGTTAATTACATATGTACGTACTTAATCATGTACACTCTACCACAAAAAAATTTTTAAAGATGCGCGTGCAAAGTTTATGTTAATTTAATACATCGCTCATAAACGTCTTTTTTGTCATTCACAATTAATATTACAACGTTTCACTGTTAGCGATTCCGATTTTTTATTTTCTGTGCAATTAAAAATTACTTCTTTCTCCATTAAATATTTTATTTATTTATTTTGCGTACTTTACAAAACAAAAAAATTAGGTTATTTTAAGTTTTACATGAGTTACGAATCCGGTGTTATAAAAAGTATAAAACCGGATATTGAATGACAACTATGGGTGGTATATCTACATATATAAACCGGATGCGATTTTATACTTATAGCTATACAAATGTAGAATCCTTTTTGTCCTTTTAAAAACGTGCGATTTATATCTAACGTAAATAATTTCTATAAAATATGCTGCGATTTTTTTGAAAACTGAATATATGCGTTACAATGAAAAAGAATAAAAACTTCACTGTTGAACTATAAAGGATAATAGTTTCCTCGTAAAATTTAGCGGAAAAACTCTCGCTGGTTTGTTTTGTTTGTTCTTATGATAGCTGAAGAGAAAAGAGAGATGGAGGGTGACCGCTTAGCAAGAACCGAGCAGACTCGGACAAGAAGCGGGAGGAATAATAATTGGAGTCCATCGTGGCAGCAACGGCATATAGAACCGCGACATTAAATTCACATTATCGTTACGATGTTTTTACACTAGGTGGTGCAGTGTGCTAGTGCTGTACGCGGCCATGTTCCTTATTTTCAGAAACTTTCAATAAATGCCAAATCAACCTCGTACATATATATATATATATATATATATATATATATATATATATATATATATACATATATATATATATATATATATATATATATATATATATATATATATATATATATATATATATATATATATATATATATATATATATATATATATATATATATATATATATATGAAGCACAAAATACAAAATTCAAACAGTAAATAAATAAAATTCGTCAGATATTTAAAAAAATAGTATAGACTCACCATTCAGTTGAGCGAATCCACAATAACAGCAACTGCATTTCAATAGTTTTCAGGGACTCATCTGAAACAGAAATAAAAAACAAATTAAATCACGCATTGACACAACAAATGCTACAGTTTTTTGTTTATTTCTTTATGAAGGAAACTGGAACCTAATTAAAGAAAAAATATTAATGCTTGTGATGCATTTTTTTAATAAATACATACATATATACATACAGGCTACTCGGAATAACTTGGACCTTGATGTCCGGAGAAGACTATTGCCACTACTACAGTACAATATAAATGCTATTTATATTCTTGTCTATTTCTATCATAATGCCACTCACTCTTTTTTCTGCGCATATCGCGGTTCCAGCTATTCTTAGTAGCATGTTACTTATACCTATTTCCATCAAATGGGGAGGCAGAAAATTATTAGTATCAGTTTAATACGATAAACTTTAAAAAATAATTTAAATTGAGGATTTTATTGTAAAATAATACTTAAAAAACAAAATTTTAGCTAATTTCAGCAAAAAAATCCTGAAATTCAATGAAATTACATTTGCTTTGTGATGCAAATTTACATTTATTTTTTATAAAATTTATAATTATTTTACTATTATTTCTAATTAAATTACACAAACATTCTACCTCTGAGATTTGAACGCTGGGCCAGAGAAGTAGCAAACTCCAATCTATCTATATAATTAAATGTGAAAATGAATATATATATATATATATATATATATATATATATATATATATATATATATATATATATATATATATATATATGTGTGTGTATGTATATGTGTATGTATATGTATATATATATATATATATATATATATATATATATATATATATATATGTATATGTGTATGTATATGTATATATATATATATATATATATATATATATATATATATATATATATATATATATATAGGTATATACAGAGTTAGTATACATTAAGTAATTTAATTTAATTAGAGTCCCCACAGCTATAGAACTGTGTCCAGCATATCGATAGGTATACAAGGAACAACACCTTCTCCTCAGGGCCTTTAGTGTATATTACTTGGTAAAGCCAACATACACCTATATGTATGTATGTTCAGGTAGATAGTTATATAATACATATAGGAAAACGAAGTTTACTGGGCGCTCATCTATTAATCATGGCGGACGGTGGCCCGACACGTACACTTACAAATACTTGCATAATATACATGTGCTGTATGTATATAACGTCCATATATGTGATGTTACCTAACTAACTATGCACCATACTCAAGCTAACATGGTACATACAACGTGGCATTGAGGGCGCATTGCATACAACACCCAGGCTATACACATACTAGTTGTATTCATCCACGGTGAGAGCCGGCGATAATTAGTCCCATGTCCAGTCAAGGGAGCCGCTATATGTCTAGTTTGTTGCAAGAAAATGTGACAAAAATTAGGTTACAGAAACACATTTTTTCATTACCTAAATCATCTAGATTGCTAACAGCGTTGCTTCAACATATACCTACTAGAAATAACAAAAGTAGAAATCGCGTCACAAATCGCAATGGAAATGATCGAGATAGCAACACTTGTTTCTCCTCTTTGCACTTCCACAATTTACAATGAAACAAGCATAGACGTTGCTTGGAATGTTTCTAGTGTAGCGAAAATATTGATTTAATCTGTATCTTTAAAAATACGTATAACAAACATTTTTGACAATGTCTTCATACATTTAGACTACTGTATGAAATTAGTAGGCATTCTATCGTAACAAGCCAGCCTATACCTAAACATGCAATCACAACGGAAATTATAATATTTATTCAAAATATACATAATACTATTTAAAAAGAAATACCTATCTACTATAGTTGAAAAACATAAAATAGTTAAATGACGACCATTAAAGTTAAGCTTTAGTAAATACAATTTCCTGTCTTGAACTATGTAATAAATATATAATTGAGAATTGCATATTTATTTATGCGTTATCAGCAAATATTGCTAATTTGTTTCTTCTATATATGCGTAACGACATGTTTACAAGAATGTTCATCATAACAAAGTTATATAGAGGCACGAAAATTAGTATTAAAATCTTATATTATGCATACATAGTAAAAAACGTTTAGAACTTTTAAACGCTTGAATGGAATGGAAATCCGATTCTTAAAATTAAATTGAAAAATTCCATACGAGCAATTAAATATTTAATTACTTCTATAAAAGGGACTTTAGTTGCTACAATATAGGTACTATACATATATATATATATATATATATATATATATATATATATATATATATATATATATATATAATTATGAAAAATATAAAAATCTGCAAACAATAAGCACAATATTTAATATATATATATATATATATATATATATATATATATATATATATATATATATATATATATATATATATATATATTGACCTCAAAATTGCTATTAAAACGTATATACTCTAATTATAGTAACTAATCTAAAAAGGAAGACCAAAGTACGTGTCCATTATGAGCTTTTAGTAATAATTAACCAACCAGCAGGGATAGTTAAATTAGTATCAGACATCGACGTATTTGGTTGCAGCAAACTTGGCAAAACTATAACTCATATTATGTATTTACGAGTTGGTGACTTTGGTGACGACAACCGAGAACACGAAACAACGCAAGAGAGAGAAAGAGGAAGAACAAAGTTTTGTGTTTGTGGTTTGTATTTCGCGTACCTATATATATATTTATATGTATGTATGCATACCTACTTATATATATTTACACGTTTACATAACATTATATACGTTTCGCTTGCACCAGTGGAAGATGTGTTTGTGGTTTTGTCTTTGTCGCATCTTTTCACGAGCGTCCCTAACGGTCAAATTAGAAAGGGTCATGTCAAATGAAAAAAAAAACACCTTTCTCCCTGTGCGCAATCATAAATTAATGTCAGGAGATAGCAAGTGTGTAATAAAATATGATTTCAAACAGTGATATGCAGACTCTTGTTTGCAAATTATCTTTCGTAAACTGTAACACATACGTATATTGATTAATATTTTGCCTATAGGGCAACTATTATCGATTGGATACGATCGACCAAAAATCAAATGTATATACTTATAAGTGCATGGTCACATTGCTTTGTATACAGAAGGGTGCCGGTAGGAGATTTTGTAATATGGTACATCCGAAGATTCTGAGAATCTGAGGAGTTTTTACAAGTTTGAAAACTATATTAGTTCGTAATCCCAAGGCGAAATAAATCACCGCGCATCTTACTTCCGGAAAGTAGTACTGTAAATAGAACTTTGACACTAAGGCTATATATGATTTATTTTTAAACAAATAAGCATACAGTTAAAGTGCTTTTGAAATTTTTTAAAAAAAACATGAATTTGTATAATTCATTATTGTAATTATAAATATATTCTTTAAGAATGCTACAAGTGAAGCCAAAATATCGTGACTGGGTTCCTGAAAATTCACTCTCTTCGGTCCTGCCATTTAAAAAAATGGTTGTGGTGACGCTTGTGTACTCGAAACAATTAGAAACAGTCCCGCAATAGGAATGGTTATACTTGTTGTTCGTTCTATGGTGTTATTACCGCTACTACTGTTAATAGTTGGAAACTATTAGCGGTTGGCAGTGCATCCGTTATCCAAGCCGACGCGACGCCGAAGAGACGCGGTCTTTTTGTGAAAGTGAGTTTCTCTTCTCCAAGCAAAGCCTTCTTCATTTACCTCTCTCTTACTCTCCTGTTTCGTGTTTTATGAGTTGGTTCGTCATCGTCACAAGTTTGTTGTGTTTCATAAATACCTAAACCTAATTAAATTCGTTTCTTCCCCCACATAACAGGGGGCTTATTGTTACTGGAAACTTCATTCATGGTGAATTTGCTAAAGTAATTTAAATTTACCACTAAACCCATGTATATATATAGGTGAAGTTATTATTTCCAATTTTAGTCTTGTCCAGTATATTAAATTATTTAATACTATAATACATTTGTATGTTTTTGCTTATGGTGTTAACTTAGGCGCGTAGAGCCTCTCGATTATAAAGGAGGTGAGACGTAATTCGTCAAATACTCTAAAATTGATCTCCTTTTGTACCAAATTATTTCCAAATGTTATTCAAAAGCAGTCTGTAAGGCTAGAGTTGAATGGTGAAAGATTGTCAAGATGGGAATAGATGTAAAGGGTTTTCTGCCACCCCATTTGATGGGAATAGGCATGAAGTTATGAATGTATGAATAGTTTATGTATAAACAAAATATAGTTGAAACCGGATACAATGACATTCATGTGGCCGGAGGCTTTACTTTGCAATAGCCATTAAATGTTCAATACAAGTGTTAATTGTATATTATGGAGTTGTAAAATATTACATAAATCATTATATTGGAATGGAAATAACCGCAGGTTGAACATAGACGTTATTTTTCAAGCAAATTTAAATTTAATAAACAGAGACTCAAAATCTTGGTGACAATTTAATGAATACAAAACAATGCAATAGATACTATTTATATATATATATATATATATATATATATATATATATATATATATATATATATATATATATATATATATATATATATATATATATATATATATATATATATATATATATACACATATACATACATACATACATATATATATATATATATATATATATATATATATATATATATATATATATATATATATATATATATATGTATGTATGTATGTATATGTGTATATATATCATAAATGAACAAGAATGAAAAAAAAAGTAAATTAGTAGCCCTGCCCGAAGAGGAAACAAGTTCCTTTGCATAATATTAAATAGCATCATTACTGTCGGTAGATACACCTATGTATGTATGTAAGTTATATATTTTTCTTTTGCTTTTCCACCCACAAGAATACAGTAGCTTATTATAATGTGCGAACAATACATGTTAGACAATTCATATGGCGTGCTATGAGATATTATTATATTAATATTTTAAGAATAAATAATATCTAAAGGTGAAGTTGCTTTTTGAATTTATTGAATATTATTTTTTTATTTATTGAGACTGCGTGATTGAAACGATTTCAGCTAACGGAAGCGATTGCTTTGATATGGTATATCGTACTTTGTATTTGTAAGTAGCGCGTGGCAACAATTAAATTTGACGAAGATAAAAACATTTACGATGATTTGTACTTCAGAATGTCAGAAGAAAATATTTTATAAAATACCTACTGAAAGGTTTAATTAAAATAATAATATTAATCTACCAACACAAATGTAATCAAAGAGATTTTATTTAATTTCTAGAAGATTTTCTAACTTTTTCTACTTGAATTCTTATAGCGTTGCACGTTTCAACTGGATGAAGAAAATTAGTAATTTATAACTTTTATCAAGCTAATATACGTGTCTAGTTGTAGTCATATTTAGAACTACTTTCATATGCCATAAAAAATGTAATTTCAATTTGAACTTCATCGTTTTAAAACCAACTTCTAACAAAAGAAAACATTCTGTTTAAAATATTTAAAATTCTCAACAAACGGTTTAAAATAACGGCAGATTATATATCCAATAAAGTAAAAATAGATAAATCTGTATTTTTATGTGGTTGTCTTCTACATGATGTAGTTATTTTTTAACTTATGCAAAGATTTTTGTCATAAAACTATGTAATTTATTGTAAATTTTAGAAATTATTTATGCATTATAAAGTTATGATTAGTTTGTATTACTATGTAATGTACCTATATAGGTATTATATGCGCCCGAATATTATTGGAAACGTGGTGATGTCATCGCAAAGGAATGCTGTTTGAACGTTGAATATACTGTTAGCTATTGCTAAAAAAATATCATGATAATACCTATATATAATTTATTTTGATAATTGCTAAGTTTGAGACACCAAAGTATTATTAGTAGATACCAATTTATGTAGGTACTACATATATGGAATAACTCCGATATTTCATTTTGTATTGGTAGAAAGCTCAAAATAAAAATATTAAAATATATCATCCAAATATAATAATAAAATCAAATATTCTAAAATTATTTAAATAAATAGTCTAGTCACGTTAGCGATCTATACTAGATAAACAATAGCTTTGTTTTTGAATGTATATACACTAAGAAGAAGAAGAAGAAGAAGAAGAAGAGAGAGAAGAGGAAATTTAGAATAGTGTATGTGTTCGTATAGTCAACGCCATGAATACAGATAGCGCCTTAGACAAATCTGCAGGCAGAAATGAAAAGCTGCACCAAGGAGAAGAAGATGTCACTCTAGAGACTCATCTCAAAGAACGAACGCAGTAAGGGATGAACGAATAGATGCATAGACGTACAACGAACAAATCAGAGCAACGTAGAATACCTATACGTATGTATATATGCAGGTTGCGACGTAACAATAGATTCCTCGCATATACATATTCCACCTAAAATTTACGACTTTCAGACCATGGATGAAATCTTGTTAATTATCTTTTGTATGGATGATAAAATATATCCATGTCGCACTAAACAATTTTCTGTGCCTAATTATAGGTAGTAACTTGCCTATACAAAATTATAAATCAAATCCGATTTGTTTAAAAAATACAATCATATAAACAAATGCATATTATGACATAAAACAACATCATTCATAGTTTAAGCCAATAAGAACAAATTAGGTATGAATGTAAATTTTAAAATATTATTTCATCATTCTTTTTGTATGATTCCGAAAATTGCAATGAAAAATATTGTATTAATATTTTTCTTGCCATCTTCTAATTTATTTAAAGTTACCGAGAAAAAAGATGCAAAAAATAGCTAATGATATTATTGGCAATTAATCACTGGCTCCTGTGCAAAAAGCCTAGTTGGGGCGCCTCTGGTAAAGCACAATGTGAGATGTGGGGAGGTAAAAAGCGCGCGCGCGACGGCTGCGTATACCTAGAGGGGTAGTAAAGCGTCTGTAGGAAGTGGGTCAGCGTTCGACCCACATCGGACGCCGTCGGCGGCGGCAGTGGGGGTGGCGTCGACGGCGGTGCACTGGTGCATCGAAGAGAAGCAGACAAAACACCATCGATCGGTTTGCCACCCCCGTCACGTCTGTCCTCCGGCCACTTCAACAAAGCCCACTACGGTCTCGACGTTGCGTTTTCGGTAGCACCGAATATGCTTGTGTGTACATACATACAGAAATATGGTTCAAAACGAAAATTACTACAAAGTACTTTTAACACTTTTTCTTAATTGACATTTAATGTTTCGACATTTATTTATATGGTTTACATATTTGTATGCACTGGTGTGGTCGAACAAAGACTGAAAATCGTTGCTACCTATTATATTTTAATTCATTGCATGGCTTAAAATTTGGTCTTGTTATTCAACTAAAAAGAATACAGACTTATTTTGTCTTTTTATTGAACATTATCAATCAAATTAATTTTGATATTTGGTTTAAAACGCAGAAAAAAATTAACGGTGCCGACAATTGACCAATTAGAACCGGCAATTCGTTTTTGAGACAGGTCGAAATAAAACTAGAATTAAACTAATTTGATTGCGAAAGATTTTTGTTGTTTGATATTTTATAATTTGTTACAATGACCAGCGTAATTTTTGTTTATGTTATTCTTATTTTAGAAATACTTTCTTTCTAATTTAAATTCAAATTTTGTACATGCCTCTCTAAAAATTCCTACTAAACATTATATGGCTGTATTTGATTTGAATCAAATCTAATTATTTTTTACTAGAAAAGTTTTATTTTATTTCCTGTTATAGGTATATGAGTGTTTCTCAAAATAATAAAAAGCGCTAAATAGAATAAAATATTATTTTATGTTACTAGTATGTGGTTAGACGTTTTTAGTAAGATATTAAATAATTATTTTTAGAGTTCCTTGTAAATAATTTAGTAAATACGTAAGAATAAAAAAAAAGATATAATCACTTTTTACAATTGTGAAAATCCTGTTTAACATTGAAATTTACAAAAAATATTGCATTAAAAGTATTATATTTTTATGTGTTCTCATAAAAAGACACAAATTATATTCAATAAAAAATATACTATATGTCATCAACCTAACCAATGAAACATCTGATTGGGAATCCCTAGAATAATACATTTTTTTCGTCGTACACTATTAGCCAATAAGCAAGAATCCAAGGTCATTGTTATGAGTGAATCATTATGACTATTTAACACTTTTTAAAAATAAATTATATTCATAATTTTCGAAAAATCTTTGGTCAACCTAATCTATTAAAAAGCAAATGAAATCAGAAGAACTATGCGATTTGCAGAATCCTAGTTACAATAATTCGTGGTTATAAAATTAAAAAGTGAATTAGAGGCAAAGTTTTGGAAGTTAGGCGGATTTGAATAAGGACCGGGCACGTGTCAGGGTGGTACCGAAACACTGCGTGATCGGGGTCAGACGATGGTGGTGGCGTCGGATACACGCGCGCCGTCCAGACATTGATCGATGTGCGTCTTGGGCGTCGCGAGGACCACTGCTGCACCACCACCACCGACACCACCAGCCCCTTCCACCACCCACTGCTGCACCAGTGGACTTCTTTGTTCTCTAGCTGGCTGACTTGCTTGCTTGGCTATATGACGCGGAAGTTTACATGCTGTTGGTCGCGCGAGATATTGCACTCTCTATGCGAGGCGAGGCGAGACATCACTTCGCTTGCTTCGCGCTCTAAAGCTAGCTATATAGAGGGAAAGCCATTACTTCCGGTTACCCGGAGCGAATAGGAATGGGACGCAATGGTCTGAGGCTGAAGCGCACTGTATACTACCAGCCGTTGTCGTCTTTACTTCAGCTCTAGGATTCGGCGGTTCAATCAAGGACACACTCATAAAAACCAATGCAAATAATATCGATTTGTATGCTACGGCCACCTTCGCAATCGAATAGAGATAGTCAACAAAATATGGGCCAAATGTGGCAGCCATTTTGGAACCATAAAATGAAATAATAAATATAAAGTCTAATGACATAAAAGACAGTCTTACACATCACTATATATATAAATATATATATATATTTTATTCTTCTTTTGGTAGTTATCTTTTTACGTTCTTATACGAAGTAAGAAATACCTAGTGTAATCATAGAAAAAAATCTATTTCGAGAATTTAACGGGAATACATCTTTTGGCCTTCCCTGCTTTGACTCTTACTACTTTTGAAATAACGTGTCTGTTTGTGATAGGCAAATAACGGAGCAAATACAAAATAATGTTTTAAACATCTTGAAATATTTTATAATTTAAAAAATATATATATAAGAAACCTAGTGCATTCATAATATTTCACTTAAAAATTTCCGGCGAATAATTTTGGTTAGACCTTGAAAATATTAAAACTAGATTTAGTTTCGCCACGGATAGTTACCAAAATCATATAAAA
The DNA here is from genome assembly GCA_018344505.1 of Nebria ingens riversi. Classification (NCBI taxonomy): domain Eukaryota; kingdom Metazoa; phylum Arthropoda; class Insecta; order Coleoptera; family Carabidae; genus Nebria; species Nebria ingens. The sequence continues at coordinate 26,225 of JADQWA010001528.1, forward strand.
AAAATGGAAAATTCCGTTAAATATTTTTTTACCGTTTTTTTTTCCTGCATTATTCGCACTGTCTGGAGGTTAAAGATATAATTTTATGTTTGAATAGAGAAAAAAATCTATGAGCTGCATAATTGTTGTATGATTATATAGGCAATTTAATGTTATGGTGATTTGAATGAAATAAAAATAATTGGAACAGCTAAAGTATAAATAGATGTAATCGATCGTTAAACGAAAGAATATATATATATATATATATATATATATATATATATATATATATATAATATATATATATATGTGAAGACGTGTACCTATAGGTATATTCATTTATTCAGTGCGATTGCTTGGCTGGTTTAAGTTGCAGACCACCAAGAGACATCGGTGTGACACAAGCGAGAGATATACCCAAGGCGAATATAACTAAAAACACGATATAATTCATGTTTTTGCCGTCAAACAACTTGGACATATCACCATCTCGGGAGGAGTTCTGCGCAAGACAAATTACTGATGTTGGTTTACTATACGCGGATAAAGAGACATCTGGACTGGACGTCCGCTGGGGTTTTAACAACCGGGGGCCATTAAAGCAACAACAAACGTACATATACACACAAACATACAATGCTAGTCTATTCACCATTTGATCTATGAAGCATAAGTAGAACTAACTTGCAGCCTTGCAAGTACTAAATATGGACAAATACACACTTGAAACGAGTACATATAATCACGCCGTTTCCCAACAATGTCAAGTGGCTATAGATACACAAAGAATAAACGTATAAACCTAATGGATATGTGGAGTACAACGAAGAAAAACGATTGGTTATAATTGCAATTTTATTTCAGTTGATCAACTAAAAACGTTATTAAATTTATTTGTAATCTTATTCTATTATTAAAAACATTTAGAAAATATGTACTTTTATTTACTTTAGAGCCTAACAATGACTTTGATCGACTAGTGACAATGCTGATTATATTTGTAATAAGTTTTCAAATAACACAGATTTTGTTGAAATTAATTTAATTATTACATATAATTAATACAATAACGAATAACTGTCACAATTAAACGTTATTGATGTTAATTCGAATGAACTGTAATATCAAATCATATTTCATTTGAATTTTATGTAAAAGAGGAAAAATGTTTTTATTTAAAAATATGTCGATATAAATGAATGTGCGCAGAGCTATCTATAATTTTGAAAATAACTAAAATTATAATAGATAATAAATGTTTCCCAGAATTACTTGAAACTGACCCGATTAAAGTGTATTAATTATTAATCATATATGAAGAAGGTAGTTGAATGTTGTAAAAAAGCAGATGTTTTATAGCCAGTCTTTAATTTGCGCTAAATCAATATTTTATTAATAATTTTATATACCAGTATGTATTATTCTTTAGTTTATAATACCTAGGTATACGAAGAGGATATATACTAATACGATTTAAAAAGAAGCTTGAGTGACTTATTTATACTGTGTTTTATGTTTTAAAATAATGTTTTCGATACCGGCTAAAGGTTTATGATGACAAAGAAAATACAACCAAAAATCAAAGGATAGAATATTCCAGAGAAACATGCTCGATAATAGGAATTGGAGCGTTCAAAGAAGTGTAGTTTTCGAGCACGCATTGTCTGTGATCTCTAGCAAGCGTGACGCACGCCTCGATGCACCGGACGGTTTCATCGCGTTTTGTTTTGTTGCCTGCACGGACTTTCGTATATAGTATAGTGCAGTTCTGGTGCAGCAAACTATATTGCACATCACGAAAGGAGAACTCCCTTGCTACACCGGTGCGCCACGATGAACATGTAGTGTACACTGCAGTATACAAATAAAACAACATCCCAACTTTCAGGAATACTTCAAATACATATTACGACAAAGGAAGGTACAAATGAAACGGATATCAATATTTGTTTTCGATTCTAAACTGAATTTCTTTTTCTATTTATTATTGCATTGTACAATAACCCAAACGTGGACTGGTGAAAATCATCAATTAGTTACATTTATTTACGTTACGGTTGCGTATGAAAGTCACCATTTTATTTCGTCTTTTTCTGTATTTTTAATTGCACTTTTCCCAATCGACCGAAAAAGTTATTAAAAAGCATCAATTCCGCAAAAATTACGTTTTTCTACAAAAGAATGTACACTCGTTTACTTTCTTATAATCAATGTATAAAAGAAAGTACTTTGATTATGAAAAAGAACGATCTTGAGATTATAACGGAAATACACTTTTTGGCCTTCCCTGCATCGAGTCTATTTTTAGAACGCCATCTGTGTGTGTGTTTTTTTGCGTTTTTTTTTTAAATATACCTTGCTTAATCAAAACATATGTCTTAATCATTAAGTTAACGTCACTATTTTGATTTATATACGATAATTTATAATGTTTCTATAACTATTACTTTATAATTTATTTATAATACCGTTTTGCGTTTCATGCGCTTTAACTTTGATTTTGATGTTCTGTTCTAATACCTACTAGTGCACGGTGTGTTAGGTATGTATGGTGACGACGCATCTCGGTCCCTAACAGCTTAATAATCTTGTGCCGCCCCGCCCGTCACTGCACGTAAATTAGACACGCGGTAATGCAGTCAGATTACACATTTCAGTCCATTTGAAAATTAACGGCCGTAAATAACAGCACACGCATGCTCGCTAATGACTTTTGCAACCAAACATATGCCATTCTTTTTTACATTTTTTATTCGTAGTCATTTGTGTGTAGTTTTATTTAATATGTCGCTCAATTTAGTCACATAATAATATATCATTTTCTTCGATAAAGTGCAAAATGTACGGTTATAGATAAGAAATAACAGAACAATATAATTTTAGTTTTTTTTTTGTATAGGTATTCAAAATTAATTTGAAAGCAATTTAAAATTAATGTAGATTTACGTTTTATCTTTAAAATAAATTAAATCTTTAATATTATCTAAATATAATTTAATAAACTGTAATTTTAAGTTGAATGGTTAAAGTTTAAAATCGCACAAAAGCTCGAAAGAATAATAAAGCATTTGAACACTATAGCAATCAGTGGGAAAGCTTCTGATGATGGTATAAAACTACAAATGTATGATTGTTTTCTTATCGACCTTGCGAAACACGCAAACCATTTGCACATGATAGTTTTATTGGAATATTTAAAGACTGGTGTATTTCGTGTGTATATAAAAATAGTTTAATTAAAACTAGAAAGAATTTTGTGAAATATTTTGACAGGAATTTTAAATGAAATATCTCTGTTTTAACTTAAATTAATATTTTAACTAATTTAAGAATAGTTTATATTTTGATTTAGATAAACTTTCAAATCAAATACTAGAGTTATTTTATATATATTATACAAATAAATATACATAAAAAGAATAACATTTTAGTCCAATACTCAAAACTGAAGCACAGTGTGATAATACTTTTGAATATACAGTTTGAACTTGAGGCTTGTATAATACAAATATACAATATTAGATTTATTAAAGAGGCCTTTTTTGCCAGGCATACGATATATTTTTAAAGGCGCCTTTTCAACAACAACAAAAAAGCGATACGTATTTTTTGACAAACAACTTAAACTAGTAAACAAGATAAGAACAACATAAATCTCCTTTGATCAAATTTTACCCCATTTCCTAGCGTGAAGATAATATTAAGTTTTGGATTACATTAAATAGATTATCACGAAACCAGACATAGTGTGTGTATGTATGTATACACATAACTAACGTATGTGAATTAGTCAATGTTTCAATTGGCGATGATAGCAATCCTATTGATCATTAATTAAATTAGCGTACTTGATCACACCACTAATATCATCACCTGGTGCTGTGATGGGTATGCTATCCAACGCGAAACGGTAAAGTAATTTGATGCTGCGCGCCACCACAACCAACAACATAGTATCCTGGTGCTGATGTAGGTACTACTGCAGTCTCTAACTCAATTCCATAGGTACACTTATTTCCACAAGAACGTTATTGTAGTCTGGTGATCAAATGCCATTGTATGTGTCTAAGTTTGTATTTTTTGTCCCTGTATAAGTGTGTGTGTAAAAGAGAGAATATTTGAGGAAAAAGCTTTGCTATCCTGATATTCATTGCTCAATGTTCTGGTATCCAATGGATTGGATAAATTGGCAAATTTGAAATTTATGTCTAAATATTGCATTCACTTTAGAAAACACGAATTCAATGTATGCAATTTCTATTCTTTGCCATTAGATGACGATGGTGCAATGTGTGTACTTTTCTGGTATCCATGGTGCTAGACAATATTGTGTGTGTTTATGTGCATCTCGTGTTCATGATTGTGTGTGTCTATCGGCTCGTTAAGACTTCAACCATTGATTGCCAAGCGCCTTTGAATCGTGTTACCGTTACCATAAATTATATACCTCGCTTCAATAGTCTATTACTCTATTCTAAATATATATATATACTCACATACATACATACATACATAAATAAATACAAAACTAATATCCGACCATCACTGTATATGTATTTCAAACCTAATTATTATTTATCAAAGTATCTGCAATGTATTATCGATATTTTTGTATCACACACTGTTGTTTATAACTAAATATACAATGTGCATGAGGTTTTGATATTACATTAATTTAAATAAAATTATTATTAAAAAAAGCAAAAGTCAATTAGCAAAGAAAATAATTTGTTTTCCTAGTAAATGATTGGTAACTTCATCCGAACAAAATACCGTGAATAATTATATATTTATTACTCAATTAGCTTTAAAAAAATCATGCATTCCTACAATCTTGAAAATATCTAATTAAAAAATAATTTAAAATAATGTACCTAACAGAAAACTATTAGTACATATCTGTTTGAAATAAACAAATATCTCAGTGCACGTTTTAAAATGTTGTTATCAACGTAAAAGTGTAATAGCATGTAACATTTTTTTGTTGCACCGTACCAAATTTCGTATAGGAATATTTAAAATAATCTAGTTTTAGTGTCACGATATGAATCAGGGCGTAAAGAATGCAAAACTAAAACAATAAAAATCGGAAGCTAATCGAAAACTGTATGCAACTCTCACGCAGACAATGCTACGCCGTTATATCCACTACGTGTTCCGCCTGAATCGATTAACATCGTTCGTTTATTCGTTCACTAGCGGGTCTAACAAAAAATCAAATAAAATTTCTGCAAAAACCACTAGTTCCTACCTACATTAAAAGAAAAGTCAAAAAAACACGATACATTCGCAAAAAAAAAGTAATAAATGATTTATTTTATTTTTATTTTTACTTGTGTGTTGGTATAACCGTGTATAACCTACGAATATGTAAAGCTTGATGTGTATGTGCAAATTTTATTTTTATTTGCGATTTTAAGATGGCGCAACTAAACTGCTTTTTTTTGTGAAATTGTTTATTCATCTTTGTGTAAATACACGTATGCACTAAGATATTTTTATTGGGTAATTCACACAATTATGAAGAAAAAACAAACATTTTTCTCTACTAATAGTAGGGAATAAATTTCCACTTTTTTGTATAAATATGGCATATATTTCTCTGTGTCAGTGTTTAGATAATAGTAGCACAAAAACTGTATGAAAACTGAAAAGTTCATAAAATTTGTTAAGCATCTTCAATTTTTGATATGTTGAGCTAGATCCAGTCCTGGTAGTAACAAAAACTCAATTCATAGGAGCACAGTAGGTAGAATATAATAACCTGCTTCATTTTGCAAATTTATTTTTAGAACAGCGTGCGGTCACGCAAGTTTTTTTCGCATCGCGCGAAATGAACAAAAACTTGAATTTCACATGCCGTAAACGTGACATTTTGCAACAAAAACAAAAATCATATCGAATATATACGCTGTACTGCACACAATACTCGATCGATCCTATAGTTCGATACGTTTTTTAACAATGCCAGAATGAAGCAAATACTTTTGCGCGGATATCAAAATAATGTTTTCTAAAGTTTCATATCAATTTTTTACATTTTCCTATAATCAAACATGCATAGCAACATATATATAAAAAAACTGATTTTTCATAATTTAATTCTAAATCTGTTTTTAACTAAAAACTATACTGACGTAATCAAGAAACGATTAGATTTTTTTATTTTGCAATATTTCATGTAGTTTTTTATGAAATATTTTTTAGTTAAAACAACAAAATTTTGCATAATTTTCAGAAATAAAAATGATTTTATTTGAGATATTTATAAGTTTAGAAATGTCTTCTTTTAAATAAATCGCATTTGAATTATAATTTTGTATTTATAACAATTTAGATTTTCATTTGGTTGAGTGGTTTTTGAGAAAATTATGAAGTCGTATTAATTTTGTTTGCTTCGTCACACGTACGTTTCGCAAATCGCAATACGAAAGATCCATAAAATAAACGTGCAAATTAGCTGCAATGGTTGATATACGACTCATGGCAGTTTCACATTATATATGTTCTATAAATAGATTCCAAAGATAATAAATAAATAACACGCATTCTATGATTATTAACGTGTAATGATGTGTTTTGTTTTTTCCAGTGTTTTTTATTTAATAACACGTTGAAGGTGACTTTTCTCGTTGCTTCCGAAGTGACTGTGTGATGGCATGTGTGCAGTGTGAATGTGTGAGCTTGAAGCATGTAAAGATATTTGCACACGGTACATATTTCATCCGCATAATTCATAAATCATCTTACACTATTCACTATAATATGATTAAAAGTATATAAATCTTATTGAAATTGTACAGGGAAAATGTTGCATTATTTGTAAATATTGATTATAGTTATACTGTTTATTTAATATATATATATATATATATATATATATATATATATATATATATATATATATATATATATATATATATATATATATATATATATATATATATATATATATATATATATATATATATATATATATATATATATATATATATATATATATATATATATATATATATATATATATATATATATATATATATATATATATATATATATATATATATATATATATATATATATATATATATATATATATACTTGGGATATGAAAAAAGTTATTTTTTCAGTTAAATTTTAGCTATGCTAAAGTCGAAACTGTTGACAGTGACAGTTCATCCATCTCTTCTAGATGCATCTAAAAACGGTGATCATAAGTCGATTAGATACAAAATTGATAGATGTGATATTTAATATATGTACCTACAAAATATTTGGGCGCAAATATTTACAATTCAAATTTGAATTGAAAATAGAGTCATAATAATAAAGTTATACAAGTTTAAAAATGTGCATTGGTATTAGAGATTCGTAAATAAAAAGGGAAGAAATTATTTTCTTGCTGAAGATTAATATATAATAACTTTAAAAATGTTGAAATCTTAAAATGATGTAACCTCCTAGTGTACAAGTGACTTCTGAAGTGCGAGTGCAGATTACCTAAGTGATTAATGAAAATGAATAACTCGTGTAACAATTACTTCTTATTAAAACCCCAGCAACATACTACCAATCCCTCGCACGTCAATATTCATAAAGAAAAGAAGAATTCCAAGCAGCCAGTGATGGTGATTTAGTTAGTAATGATTATACCTTGCGCCTAGATTGGTTCTAGCACAATTTGTTATATTTCAACGTAGCAAATTGCATTTATTGCCTATTTGTTTAAAGGTGTACATAATTTTATGTGCTCCATCATCTTTTCAAAATGTTTTCTCTATTTTTGCAAATTGCTTATTAATTATTGCTATACGCTAAGAGAATATTAATCGATGCGATGTTTTCAGATACAGCAAATTATTTCATTTCTATATGTAATCTGCTTAATATTGTTAAGTTACAGTTAATTAAGATTTGCGTTAGGGACAGCCAAATTGACACACATTTATCTGGGAAACTATTTTAGTGTCATTTCAATGATTTAAATAGGTATAATTATTTTTTATCATTTATTTAGAAATATTAAAGTTGCTTTACTGCTTGAATGTAATCAAAATCAGATAACAAAAAATAAAAACACATCGTGGGAGGTAGCAACTACGCATGCGTGCATCCCTCATGCAATAATAATAAAGCATGGCCAACCTAGTTGGCTATTTTAAAGATGGCCAAAGATAAGCAAGCCGTGGATGGTGAGCGAGCGAACCTCAAATCAGGAAAACACAAATCACTGAAATCAGAAACGTATCTGCGTTGCAATGCATTTTTATTCCGCCGTCAGGCAGCAGTAGGAGCAGCAGCAGCACTGACGCGATACCATACATCATATATACAAGAAATGACGAGCAACAAAAAACACGTTGAAAATTTTAAACAAATCAAATGAAAACGATGTTTTCAAGATCGACTTGCAGACGAGGATAGAAGTGGAAGAGCGTTACTTCTTTCGCGAAACGTGCAATGAGAAAAATGTAACATCGCACACGGAACACAAATGCAGTGGCGTAGATTAGTTTTTATTTTACTATTAAAAAAATAAAACTGCTTTTTATTAAAGGAAAAAAAAATGTATGGTGTAGAATGAATAAAACATTATTCAGCTTTGGAATTATGACATACCAAGGATGAATAGTGCTTGATAAATAAAATCGAATTGTCGTTTTACCTATTTGTATACCACAAACTTTAAGTAAATTAAACTATGAAAAAGTTATTAAATATGCAATATTTCTTAGTGTTTTAAATTATTTATATGAATAGTGATTGGTGGAAGTAAATAATCTAGATACCTATATAATACACTTAATAAAATATATGTATGTATGTATGTATAATATGAAGTGGTGCAGGCGGCGCCACTGTGGCAAGTTGTAGAATGCACGTGCATTGCAGATTATTGTTCCCGGGCCACGACAGCAGCAGGCATGTAGCACTGAATGCGCCTAGCCGGTGGTTATCTGATGTTTACCTAACTATTAGTTATTCTATTTTTTATCCCAGGACGAAAGTTTATCTACTGTAGTTGGCCTACGAGAAATTAATGCGAGCTCGTCGAAGATCAGACTGAAAATACTCTCACGGATTACGTATTTCCTACACATACATATGCACGTATATAATTGTATCGAAAATACTATTTGAAATGTTTAAATTGTATAAATTTATATACTATGTTTGTATAATTAAATTAAAAAGATTTACTTTAAAAACATTCGCCAATAAATTGACATGGAAAGATAATAGTTGTAGACGTACTGCTGTCTCGAATGCAACACTATGCAATTAACTTACAACTACGAAAGTGCATCGTATTTTTCATTTCATCTATCAAACACGCCATTCTCTTTTTCACACATACATAAAGACATACACACAAGGACGGACACAATATTTACAGCATTTTAAAACAATTTTATATTTGTGGTTTAAACCGTATTTTACCATAATTATGATACTCTTTGGTATTCATTTTTAACAATTTACTTTTAATTTCCATAGAATAATAATATTTTCATCAAGTATTCTCTATTTTATTATTATTTTATTGAATAGCTATCCAATTAAATTTGGTAATATAAAAAGCTTTCGTTAGTTCAAAGTTGAGAATATCAACGATTGAGAATGTGGTGTGGTGTGGTAAGTACAATTTTTACAATTACCATTTACAAGAAGGCCTAGTATGTGATTTAACACCCTGTATATTCTGTGTGTTATCATCTATCCGAATCGCGATACTAATGAGTTGGCAGTAGTTTATATTGTTATTTGCATTAAACGCGTACATGTATGTAGAAACAAAACAGATCACGCGCCAACTGGATCGGCGCGCACGATATAATAATTGACACACGTTTACAAATGAGTTCTCGTTTCATTGCGCATATTTATTTCTAACAAAAAAGATAACCTGCAAATTGTATTTTACCTGGCACAAAAGTATACACTGAAATAACAATGTACTACATTTCAACCCCTCTTGGCTCTTCTTTAGGAAAACAACAGAAAAAACATCGGCTATATGTTGGCCCTAAACTATCTTTTACGTAGTCAGTATATTTTGATTTGATAGTATATAAATTAAAATATAAAATTTTTAAATTTCAAGAAAATATTTTCATTTATTGTCCAATAAAATTGTAAAGTTAGTTTATTGTCAGATTTCCAAAGGAAACATGTATTTTAGATGTTAAATGTTGGATTTTATAGTAGTATAAATAAAATATCATTATTCATTATATATTATTAAAAATTATTATGGCCGGGCATTTTTTAGCTTTCAAATTAACTTTAAACCAGAGTAAATATTTATATATAATATTTTAAATTATTGACTAACCTTTGTAACGGTTTTTGACATGCAAAACTTATTAGATACGATTTATTATATATAATTTGCCATATCTATGTAACTATGGCAATATAAATAGGATAATAGCAATTTTCTCGTAACTGGTACACTTTTTGAAGAAATGTTTCATACAAAAAATGCTCAAATCATTAATATCTTTAACTATTTTACTGTAAGTGCTGCCGTTTCGAAAATATGCAAAAAGTGACTCAAGTAAACATGCACTTCCGGTTTGAATATGCTTTTCAAAAATAGGAGGTTTTCCTCCCAGGCATATACAAATCTTAAATTTAAAGTTTCATAATTTATCTTCAACGATGTAGGCTGTAGAGCGCACACAGACCCACAGACACACACACACACACACACACAGACGTCATTCCAAAAATAGTCGGACTCGATTCAGGGAAGGTCAAAAGGTGTATTTCCGTTAAAATTTCGAGTTTTTTTCTTTTCGTGATTACAATACTTACATATTTCTTCGTAAAAGAAAGTAATACACTTTGGACCAACGCAAATTTACGCTTAAATGAATTTATTTATTGCTTCATTTATAAAGATTTTTAATAAATTAAGAAAAACACACTCACCATTTAATGAACGAAAGTTCGACAGCAACCGCAATAGAATGCTGATGCGTGGACTTCATCTGTAAATTAAGATAAACAAAATGATAGTACCTATATGTGTTTATATACACTATATATGTATATTGTATATGAAATAAAAGATACTTTTAAATAAAAAATAAATAAGTATATAGGTACAATTTAATTGCAAACCCATATTGTATAATATGGGTTTGTTGGCAAATGCATCTATCATTATTATGGAATTGGTTCTCTAATGAAATTTCCTGTAGTATGTAACGAATCGATCCGAATATTTCAGCAAATATGCGTCTTTGTAACATTGGAACATCGGTGCTAGATATCGATATTGGCGAATTGAATACCACTGTATTAGAGACGATATGTTGATGCCTTAGAAGTGGCGCATCGTATCGGATAGCACAGCAAAGTTCAGGACGAGCAGAGAAGGCAAGAACAGTTTGCCATAGTATTGCAGAAAAACACAACCATCGAACCGTCAATTTCCAGATACCTATAGTCTATTCAACGATGTTTATACCACAAAAGAAAGTTTATAGATAGATAATGCTTTACAGTATACAGACTTGAGTGTTGTATACAAGAGTGATTAAAAAATCCATTATTCTGAAGAAGTGAATTTTTAACATATGTGCCAACAACCGAAATTACTATTTATTACTAACACTTCCTTCTCAAAGAATCTAATAAGAAAAACTATTTCCTGTAGCGAAACGTTCGTTTAGCGCTATGCAAAAATATGCTGTTACAGATTATACATGACCAGTGAGTAATCCAATATCCGGGCCAACGACGAGAGTCTGATCAAATCCGGGGGCCAAATGATAAAGTTGACGTCGTTGGGAATGACTCAACTACCCTGTCGTTGATGCGAGGCCAAGTATAGGGTGATGTAAGAGTAAAGGGGTGTATGATGATTGGACGACCTCGCGGACCAATGGCTGAGACTCAAGACGACGCACTAGGGTAGTAGAACGAACCCCATCACACGGAATTAGGCCAACGGAAATGTTTGGGGTGAGCACAAACATACTAGCTAGGGGAGAAACGCGCGTATCATCCCCCTATCTTCAAATACATGCTAACCTTATATATATATATATATGTATATTATATATATATATATATATATATATATATATATATATATTAAGTGACTGTACGTGTGTGTGCTCGATGCGAACAAAAATGGAGGATCAGTGATGTGGTGTGTTTACACGTGCGAGTGAATAATTGTTTATTCAAGAGTAAAACGTATGCTTGGAGGATCATAAAAATAGTCGAAATGAATTTCATTTCGGAATACTTTCGATCTAGTTACACAAATATACCCCTCAGATAAAATACATAATAGGCCACCTGAGAGAGGTAAATAAATAAGTATGACAATATAAAATCAGAAATTATATATTATTAATATTCTCGTGCAGAAGCATTTAATAAAATCGTAATCGTGTTACGATTAAATGTACACCTTCGAACATAAGTCCTGTCCCTTTATAGCCACCTAAAGTCTCGCAACCAGCATTGCATGATTTTAATGCAAGTTATGCAGCACGTACAAAATCAGTTAAATTACGTAAGTGAATCCATATCAATCGCTTATTATGGTAGGGGTGGTCCACCCTACCATAATAAGCGAATGATATGGATTCACCTACGCAATTTAACTGATTTTGTACGTGCTGCATGACTTGCATTAAAATCATGCAATGCTGGTTGCGAGACTTTAGGTGGCTATAAAGGGACAGGACTTATGTTTGAAGGTGTACCTAAAACTTCTTAAGGTTGCATAAGATATAGTTACCATTTTATTACACTTTTCTTAAAGATCATAAGTTCAATTTATATAATCGCGCAAAAGAATAGATTACGTACATTTTAAGGCTGGCCAACAATACTTTCTTTGTTTACAAAAATTCTTCACATTTTTAAAATTTTATTTTATTTTATTTAATGTAGATTTTTTTGGGTTTTCCAAAATTGTCTAAATTTAAAAACGTCGAACTTTTTATTAAAGACATTTTTCAATCATAGATACTTACAGTCAGACCGAATGGTTTAGCTCTTCGGTACTACGTACGGCGAGCTAAAATTATATGCCTATTATTATTGCTTTGAAATATTCAGAAATTAAATATTTGTTAAAATCTCAAAACAAATGTAGGTATATGGTTGTATTTTTGAAGCAAATCACATTGAATGCTTCGTAGTAAATAAATGTTCAATCAATTGAACCATCTTTGAAAGAATTGTGACATAAGAAATAATGTTTATTGCACTGCAATACCGTTTTGATGCAACCATGACATATAAGGGAGCTTTCAATGTATTCCTTTCGTTCGTAATTAGAAACGCACTATAAATATTGATATAGGTAATGAAAGAGTGACATGAACACCTATACCTATAATTATGTATAAGCGATATATGTCAGGAGATATTCGAATGTAAAACGATGATTAAAACGTGCTATATTTGTGTTCACTTGTGTAACAATATGCCTCATTCACGATCAGTGCACACTTCCACGCACTTCAGCTGTTGCAAAGGTATCATTCTTAGAAATGCAACTGACACTTTGACCAAGAGTACACGCCACACGCGTCATCATCATCCGATCGCAGATGATCTACACTAAGCGAACTTTCAGAGAATGATTCAGCGATACTCGCGCATAGGCGACATACACACCTTACTGGATGGTGTTAGTCAAAAGCGATATTTACATACATTTTTTAAAAGTAGCCTAAAGTCGTACATTACGTTTTTACTTTCTTTTTACGAAGTAATAAGTAAGTATTGTAATCACGAAAAAAAAAATTGTCGAAATTTTAACGGAAATATACCTTTTGACCTTCCCTGAATCGAGTCTGACTATTTTTGGAATGACGTCTGTGTGTGTGTGTGTGTGTGTGTGTCTGTGTGTATGCGCTCTACAGCCTACACCGTTAAAGATAAAAGTAGGAAACTTTAAACTTAAGATTTGTATATGCCTGGGAGAAAAACCTCCTATTTTTGAAAAGCATATTCAAACCGGAAGTGCTATCAAATTAAAATATACTGACTACGTACAAGAAAGTTTAGGGCCAATACATGGCCGATGTTTTTTTTAATTTTCGTGGTTTATTAAAGTTATTGAATGCATTTGTAGGTGACTATTATAACTTTTTTCTTATACGTAATAGGTTTATTAAATATTAGTTTAGAAAGGAAGGATAATAAAATACAAATTTGAAAAAATCAAAGAATAGTATCCATTAAATATTAGTAATTTCTAAATAAATTAAATAATTTATAAAATAAATGATCAGAGAATGTCAAAGGTGTATTTGATAAAATCTCGTAGGTACTTATAAGAAAGTAAAAATAAATTATCATTTGATTTGAAATTAAGAGGCACTGAAGCATGAATAAGTTGGATTGCTCAATCAACAAGCAGTATGAAATGTTTGTTTATTTTAAGTTATGCAACAAATGCGTAAAGTTATTTGTTAGTTAAGAATTTAACAAATGTAACTTCGTATGTGTAGATGCATACATACATATCAATTTTATGTTTTTCAGTAAACTGTACATAACTAGTGAGTAATCATTGTATTTAAATGTATTTATGTGGCCGTAATTGCGAAGCCGTGTACGCAAGAACGTGACGGACTCTATTTCCCTTATTTTCATTGGCGTGCGTACACTTTTTTTCACAGAAACAGCGCATTTTAATTACAACTAATTTATATTAAAATACACATAGTATTAGCCAAAGAATATTGCAGAAAATACAAAACTAAAACTAAAAACAATTTCGTTTATTCAAAATTAAGTTATCCAATTCAAAATAATATTTTGTTTGATAGATTTTTAAATGAAATAATATCTGTGCGTATAAATCGTATTTTTAGACAAAAAAAAAACATTAAATTAATTTTATTTTCATTTGTTTGTAGTTATATTGTTGTTACATACAACATGTGTAAAATGTTCTTTAGGTTCTATAGGTAATAAAAGTATTTGAGAAGAAATAGGTAATTTTAGTGTATTTTTCGTGATATTAGTAAAATGAAACTAATATTGAGACACGCCAATGTGTCTCTGAAATAACTGACATGGCTGTGAACAGCTGTAGGTAGTAAAAGAATGATTGTAATTATTTTAATAAAATGTAAGTGCCAGGTGAAGTGGTGAACGCGTGTATATTCTTATTATTCTTGATTAAGGTGCATTTACACACCAATTACGATTTATAACTGAGATTACACTTGCCACTAATTGAGAAAACTTTCCACTCTTTTATTTCTTCTACAAGTTTACAGACGTAACGAGAAGAAAAAAAGAAGTGATTGAAATAGCAAAATTGTTTGCGCTCTAATCACCTTGTTTTCAATTTACCTAAACAGTTGTTAATTGAAATAACTTTTATTGAACAATTGTCAACAAAATTCAAATCACATCTCTAAATTTCGATTTCTTTACTAATTAGACTTTACCTAATATTGATTAATACTGAAGTAGAAACGCGTAGATTAAACAACGAAACTCAGTAATAATGTCGTCGAGTAAAACAATTTGTTCGAATTGGACATTCAATGAAGAAATAATAGAGAACAAAAGGACAAATAAGAAAAGAGCGTATGCGACAATGTGTCTCGCCTCGCTCGAACCTCGAAGCGAAGCCTGCTTAGTGCCTCAAGAAGAAACGCATTTCGAAATAAGATATTCCCAGTGCAGGCAGACTGTATTTACATGTAAAAGGAGTGTGCTTACAGATTTAAGGATCGTGAAATTGTGTGGTAATGTGCGTGGTTCGATTCCGCTTTACACCAGACAGAAGATACCGTTCTCACAATCACATTAAAATTTATCACGCATTGAATTATTGTTGAATGGCGTTCACCAATAAAGAATTCCTCTAATATATTTATTAGTCTTAGTCTTACTAGTGAAGGATTGGAATTATTTTAGATATTATTTGTTCAATAATTAATAAATTGTGTAGAGAGAAAACGCGTATTAATAATTATATCTTTAACTATTAATAATTGTTTGCCAAAATCTTAAAATATATTTTTATAATTTTAAAATAGCTTCATAAATATTGAAAGTATTGCGTGTGTATAAAAGAATATTAAATAACATTTTTTAATAAGAAAGTATTTGTGATTTATCACAATTCAGCGAAATAGCGTGATGTATAGATGTTAGGTATATTTATAAAATATCATCCATATTTATGGTGAAGCGTTATGCGCACAACTAGTCCAATTATCTTCGAGTAAACCATAATAATTAAATATATATATATATATTTATGTGTAGGTATATGTATCTTTGCTCGTATTATTATTATTAGCATCAGAGAAAAAAAATTAGTATAAAAATGAAAAAGCTCGCAATTGTAAAATGATGATAAATATAAATAACCAACTGTGCGCATTCTGCAAAAATCGATAATGAAAAACACATCATAAATTGCGTTTGAGTGCGGTAAATAACGATGCGCAGTGCACCGCACGGCAATGATAGATTTCACACGCAAAATGCACGTAATCAGTTTCCATTCGTGGGGCCCCCAGCACGCTGATGGGGTCCGCGGAATCTACGCCCCATTGCCCGCCTGCTGCGTCACTAGACACGACAATTCATCTCATTTATAGACTAGCAATATATTCGCGATGCGATGCGATGCGATGCGGTGCGGTGCGGTGCGGTGCGGTCCGGCAAGATACTGTACTGTACTGTACTTCTGAGTTCATTTCGACAGAAAAATACACTTACATTGCCGCGGTGTCAAAGTGCAACTCACAGGAAAAACCGTATTACAATGCTCGACAACTATTCCTTGGTTATATATTATCAGACGCAGTATTGTATTATAATATATATTTCAAAGCAATTTTTGTCAAACTTAAAATAATTATTACTGGAAACTAAGTACAGATTAGTAGTTGTTCGTTTCAGAGATTGATAACTAACACTTTATTAATATGGAAATAAATTTCCAACCATATAGCTTAAGAATTAAGAGAGATATAGGTCTAAGACAAACTTATTCTTGGAGTATCGGTAAAATGGTTTTCAAACTTGATATAGGGAATTATTACTAAAAACTGAGTATAGATATAAATTAGGGTGCTTCAGGGATTAATAACAAATACTTTCATTATGAAAATACATTTTCAAATGTATATTACATACATGCATATATGTATATAGTTTCTGTATTTCTGATCACACTACGATACAACAATAATGATTGTAGTTTGCAGATAGTATCTGACATGTAGGGAGGTACCGATTATAACATGGATATATGAAGAAGCGGGGGTTGTCCCAGAGTCGAGGTCCTCATCATGTGATGCATGAAGTTGTTAGTAGGTATCATATGTCGCCTGCGAACGTGTATCGTAACACTGAAGGAAAATTAATGGGTGCATTGTTCAACAGAGAACAGAGTATATATGTATGTATGTATGTATACATATATGAACATACATACATACGAGGATATCGGTAGAGCCAAAGCGTTGTGCACATTGATTGAATTAGCAATGTAAATAGCTTCGGTGCATAATTGTTAACTTGTGTGATAATGGCGTTTTCCACCCATCTCCCCTTTCCTTACATGATGATGCAACCAAGGAGAGGACGGTCTATAATTGCCTATGTATATGGTCACTACCTCGAGCAGTTTTCCCATCTTTGCTACAATCGCGGTAGATTATTTTAGATAATTGGTTCAATTTAAATTAAAAATACACACTGGACGAAACTCACACAAAATCACGCACACATTTAACAAAAGGATCCAGAATCAATTAGACAGAGAAACATCATTTAAAATAAAATGAATATCGATACGAATTACGAATAACGCATAACCAATATGAAAATACACGATATGAATTATTTAAAACTAAACTGCGCAACGCTTCTTCGTGACTAGAGGGTGGGTATGGCAATGGATACGTTAAACCAACAATTTACTAAGAAAGCATTGTTTAAAAAATCAATCGTCTAGTCACAGTATAATCATAATCCAATTATTCGGTCGATCAGTCCATGAAACCAGACATATACATGCATAGAAACATTGAACGCGTGTATTAACTACGTATTTAGCACAAGGTACAGTAAGGACGCTGGACGAGGTGGGGAAGGGCAGTGTGATACCTAATCAAACGGAATGATTACACTTTCAAACCAATTGAGAAAACGATGCCATCTATTAGTCATCATCACAAAATGTGTTTACCGGAAATTAAAACGAAATGCAAATCAACCCTAAATATTTACGTACCTATACCTAAATTAACGAAATTCGGGATAAACTATAACATTTATCTGTATTCCGTTGAATTAACAGTTGAAATTAAATTATTTTTAAAACATAACTATCTAATTTATTTTATTCGATAAATCTATAGATATTAAAATGTTTATGATTTGGATTCAAAATTTGTTAATGAGGTAGCCGTGGTTCTTTCAACGATTATATTGTGGATCAGGAAGTAATGTCCATAATAAAATCCTCGATAAAATTAACAAAATACTCCAATATTCAATAAAAGTAGGAATTTATTACCTTTTATATAGGATTCATTTTAGTGCTCTCTGGTTAGCAAACATTACGAGAAATATTACGCAGTAATAGAACAGTCACATCATGAAATACAGCGAACATCAAGTTGTTTTTAATGTTTCAACGATCTAGTAAAACAGTTTTATTTATATTTACGTTTGTCCTGTTGTTTATGTCTGTGTAAATCAGTGCTTGCGCACACACACATACACACACGGTGAGTATGTATGTGCATAGACGACGGACATTGCCGGTAATAATATTTCGCTTACCGTCATATGGCTTCCGGTATCAACGATTTTAAAATAACCTAAA
This sequence comes from Nebria ingens riversi, assembly GCA_018344505.1. Lineage (NCBI taxonomy): Eukaryota > Metazoa > Arthropoda > Insecta > Coleoptera > Carabidae > Nebria > Nebria ingens. The sequence goes on from JADQWA010001528.1 coordinate 45,057, forward strand.
AGCTTATAGCTATTCTTATAAAATCGATAAATATTACAGCAAACGGTAATGACTTTTGTTTAATTATATTTTCTTGGAATAACATTTTGTTTTCGTTATCGATTTTTTGCAAAAAAAAGTCATCTGTACTTATTTTTAAGAAAACTAACTGATCTTTTCTTCAAACCGTTAACCAAAACCGTTTAAATGGAACCGGTAACCAAATTTTTGATATTGTTGAAAAACCGGTTATTTTTTATCTACCTAATAAAATTAACGCTTTGAAGTCCTGGTTTTAATCAATTAACGACCACACTCAACATTAATTACAACGGAAATTATATTATTTTATACTTAGTGGGAAAATAGACACATGAACCGGTAAATGTGCATATATACCTCCAAGCTGGGTTCATGTAATTTCATTAGCTTACATATTCCCTAATTTGATCATCGACATTTTGTTATGTTTCCAAATTCCAAACTTAGAGGTAAATACGTACTTTTAACCAGGAAATATCCGCATATATACAATTATTTTATTATTTTCTATAAATAAATCTTATAAAACGTCGCCTTTGAAATGACTCTAGTAAACTAAATAATTTTATGATATCAATTATGCTAATTGCAACTTCCTCCGTTTTATTTTCATAGCACATGCATATACTACAAGATTATTTTTACTTGTGTTTGCCGTCATATAATAAAGTAAATTAGTCCAGAAAACAGTAATATATCGAGAGATTTTAAATGTTTCCAAATCTATTTTGACTTGGCAATACCGGTTGCACAAATCAACACAACACACAAACAAAGTTCTAATTGTAATCGTAACAACTTTAATAATAATAATTTGGCAACATACTTCCAGAGGTCAGTGCAATAACTTTGACACTAAAAGCACGTATCGCTCTCAACGTGAATGTGTAATTTCCAATATCAACAAAAACAGAATTTCACAATAAAAAAAGTCTTGCTCGAACGTCAAGGATATATCTTTTCTTATGTGCTTTGATAAAATGCTTAGAAAATGTTTTCAGTTTGCGAACGTTATGTTCATATACTTCAGAGAAATACAACAATATTACACATGTCTATCTGTCAGACGATTATTGTGTGGTGTTTACGATTCTTCTTGATGTATTTTCCGTTAGTCTAGCCATGCAACAAAAGTTGCAATTAATTTAACCGTCATACTTTTCGCTCGTGCGTGCTGTAGGTCCTGTATCGCCTTGTTGTGCACGTAGGACGTTTCTTTGTACACATCCTCAACTGTTGTTAGACTCGCTACTGTACGTTGGTACAAAGGATGGTCATAGATTCAACTAGATGTTTACTGTTTGATACCAATGTTTCTTTAAGTAGAAAACATTCAATTTGTATCAAAAAGAAGATATATGTCATGGTCATTAGAATAAACGTTTTGTATTTTCAATACTATGTCTCGCAATCAATATATGTATTAGAGAACATCATGACAATAGTGGATGACAAACTTAAGTAGTGGTAATAATTGTATAACGTAATGGTTAAATTTGAAAACTGTATAAATTGTTGACAAATTTAATGTGCATATATAGGTAGTGGAGGGTAAAATTTATTTGCTAACGGGCATGTAAATTCAGTTAATGTGCACACAGTAGGTATTGTATAGTGCGCGCGCGACAATTTTTATGGCAGAAAAATGAATGTTTGTCGGTATCACTGACAACCTGTTGAATGCTGGCAATGCATATGTTAGTAGCTTATTCACACACAAAGTTCCCTTGCGGGGGCAAGCCCATGTGTGTTACTGGGGTAAAAGTGCTTCAAATCTAATTCATTCCACTGACACACTAGACGCTTCTTTAGAAATATATTTTTACAAAAGCGTTTCTTCGTAAACTTGGTTTACTACATTACAAGTTACAACTATCCTTTCCCATTCTAAACATCGGCCATGTATTGGCCCTAAACTTTCTTTTACGTAGTCAGTATATTTTAATTTGATAGTATATAAATTAAAATAGAAAATGTTTAAATTTCAAGAAAATATTTTCATTCATTATGACCAATAAAAGTATAAAGTTAGTTTATTTCAAATTTCTAAAAAAACATATGTATTTTAGATTTAAAATGTTCGATTCTATAGTAATATAAAGAAAATATAATTATTCATTACACATTATTAAAAATTATTATGGCCGGACATTTTTTAGTTTTCAAATGAACTTTAAACCTTTGTAACGTTTTTCACTAAACTTATTTGTGACACTGACAATAAATGTGAAATGTCAAAATATTTGAATATTTAAAACTATTGGCATGCATAGTAGATGCGATTTATTATATATAATTTCCCATACCTACGTAACTATGGCAATATTAATAAGATAATATCTTGTAATTGGTACTTTTTAAAGAAATGTTTCAAACAAAAGTTGTGCAGAATACTAATATCTTTCAATTTTATTCTAACTATTTTTACTGCAAGTATATCCGTTTCGGAGATATTGCAGAAATTGTAAAAAAAGTCTTAAGTAAACATGCACTTCCGGTTTGAATATGCTTTTCAAAAATAGGATTTCGTCCCAGGCATATACAAATCTTAAGTTTAAAGTTTCATAATTTTATCTTTAACGGTGTAGGCTGTAGAGCGCAGACACACACACACACACACACACACAGACGTCATTCCAAAAATAGTCAGACTTGATTCAGGGAAGGTCAAAAGATGTATTTCCGTTAAAATTTCGAGTTTTTTTTTTCGTGATTACAATACTTACTTATTACTTCGTAAAAGAAAGTAAAAAGCGTTCATTATTATAAAAGTAGGGCTTGAACAGTGTTGATAATTTTTCTCGATGATAGAAATATAAGATCTATGCATGGTGCAACAAAACACGTTCAAGTTAAGTATATGTATGGGATACTTTGGTTGATTTGTAGTGTAGCGTACATTTTGCTTGGCTTGGCTTGGCTTGGCTCGGACACCAACGTTTCTATTAATATCATTCCGTGATAAAATCTTCATGTAACACAATCAGTTACACGTGTGTAACCGTCAAGTCTATTCGCTACCGTATAAATTTGTAACGTGTCTGATTTAACACTTTGATATCGATGACTTTCAATTTCCATCCCGGCGCAGATGATACGATGCAACTGTCATTCATTTGTTACTCTATTTGTAAATATCCGTTCACGGAACAAATATAGAATGAAATTCAGAATTTCATCATACTACAGAGTATATTTTATATTTCACACCAACAATTGCTTCACCTGACGTTCAAATGATTTATTTTTACAACTGAATATATATATATATATATATATATATATATATATATATATATATATATATATATATATATAACTATATATATATATCTATATAATATATATATATATATATATATATATATATATATGTGTATATATATATATATATATATATATATATATATATATATATATATATATATATATATATATATATATATCTATATATATATATATATATATATATATATATATATATATATATATATATATATATATATATAGATATATATATATATATATATATATATATATATATATATATATATATATATATATATATATATATATATATATATATATATATATATATATATATATATATATATATATATATATATATATATATATATTATATATATATATATATATATATATATATATATATATATATATATATATATATATATATAGTATAAAAATGAATTATGTATAAGACATTTTTCACATACACGCTTAGATTTATAACGTGTATGAAGAACTTCATGAATTGTAATGAAATAAAAGAATTTTGTTTGAATGACGAAAGATTGTCAAGAGGTTTTCTGCTACCTTATTTGTTGGGAATATGTATGATATCTAATAAAAACTTCAATATATGTATTGAGAATCCATTTTAGAATATCAATTACATTGTAAGAGGTTGCTGTGTTGTTGATGGTTGAACGGAATTATAATAGGTAATATTTTAAAAGGAGGCTCCAATTAATTGAATTGCATGTGTGAGTAACGTGCGCAATCAACGTACCCTACTCAGTTTTCACTGTGGGGGGACAGGGTTAAGTCATAGATACAGGGGGCGCTCGACCCCCTGTGGCACAGCCTTATATGATCATCACATTACACAATGCGCGTATTCGCTTGTTTCAAATTGTTCTCGGTTTATTGGCGACGGCTTCTTGCTGCTATATGATCATGCACATATGGAACTGTGTTCAGTGCAGTCCGTCAAGTATGTACTTTCATAATTACTTTTTATTTATTAATAGAGAAAATAATTAAAACTTTAAAAAAGGAATTTTAAACTCGAAAATACCTATAAAAATTAATATTTTTATAAACGATTGCTTATGCATAGGCAAGTGTGAAATGTGAATTGTATTGTAATTATAAATATTTTACAGAATTTAATACTACGTCTAGACCGAAGTATTATGTAATAAAATATAATCGATTCAAAGAGAGATTAATATTTAGTTTTCTGAATAACCTTCAAGAAAAATTATTCATTTTAAAAAAAAAACTCATTTAAAGCTATTACGGCAGTTAAAATTACAACTAATCATTTTAAAGCAACAACTAATAGAACCGCTGTACATTTTATTTCAATTGTTACTAAAACCCAAAATGTCACAAACACCTTCAGGAATCTTACATGCGCAATATATCCTACTCTCTCTCACTATTAAATAACCACTGCACCTATGTTATTATTGAATCAAGATCGAGTAAACTTGATCCTTCATTAATGCTATCTATCTATTAACTGCAAGATAATCAAATCATCAAGGTCTTGATGCAAGAATATCTTTAGAGGTATTACTGTATCATTATTAAGATTATAATCGAATCGTTTATGTACGTTTCAGGAAAATATTAAGTAAGTATTGGGTAAAAAAATTAAAAATGTGTTACGCCACTGAAAATGGATATCTGGCGGCCACATCTAAAACGTATAGTAGATATGGGTATTTGATCGTTATTATATGTACTTGTTTCGAGTGCAGTAAATTGCGGACTACTTTATCCAGGTGTCATATTTATTTATTACCTGTTTCGATTGAAAAACGATACAAATATAGCGCCGTTTATAGCGTATGTGCGCACGCGTGTTATTCGAGATGCACGCTGAATGGCCATCACTTTTTTTTTATTTTGATTTTAAACCATTATTATTATTAATATTTTCATTCGCTGCTTGACACGTCGGGGCCTTTTACAATACGTATACCAACTGTAAAATACTGTAATGGGAATACTTCACAGTGCCACCGTATTGTATTATTGTATAAAGCAAAAACAAGTTGTTCCAGAGATCGCTGATCATGGCTATTGAAAATATTAAATATTATTATGTTTATGATATCGAAGCTTGCTATATGAGTGTGTATGTGTGTGTGTATGTACCTTCTTTCCATTGTGTGTACAATCACGCGAAAAAACCGCAAATATATATTTATTGCCAGTTGAGTCATTATATCTTCAGCAAAAAATATAATTACTTAATATAAAAAACCAGTTTTACTGTCTATATATATATACTTATGCAGTAAGTAGGTATATTGTTGATGAAATTTATCTGATATAAATCAAAGTGTTGAGTAGATGTCACTTATTATACTATACTATATATATATATACACGCTTAAAAGATTAAACATTGATGCTGTCCGATCGGTTTTTAGATAAATACTATACTTCCTCGTACGTATGGCAAGCATAAAAGAAATAAAACACCAATAAGATTATTTTTATTGTTTTGTGTGTCTGTACGGTTTAGGTATATAGTATATATACGTATTTCGCATACTGATGTATGTATTTTCGTTGAATTTTAAATTTACTTTCTGAATGAATTTAATAAATATAAAAAATATAATCTTTGATTTACAAAATAAATGATATAAAAGTGTAAAAGATGAAACAAACTATTTATTAGGATGTCGCTTGGTAAACGTGTTATCGAATAAATTTCCGAATAATCGTTGAAGACAAGTGCATAGAAGCCACATTGGAAGTCAATAAATAAACGACGATTTGACGTAATTCCTCTGGGGTACAGCAAGCTATAAATGTATTTAAGTGTGTCAATGTATCGAATACTATACAATGCTCAGAAACCAAATACACACAACGGCGTGAAATATGAATGCATGTTTGTATGAATTTTTGATCGGTAATCGAAAAACGAAGCATGAGAAATTGCATCTTCGCTTGGTGTTATAAAGAATTTTATAGATCGTGTGCGCATGTCAATAGTTAACGAAGTTACAAACATTGACGCTTGTGCCGGTGCTGCTGCTGGTGTTGTTATTGCAGAAGACGTTCTTCGTAACTGTTTTAAGATTAAAGATGGCCATTGTCAAAAGTGACATTTTGTCCGGTTTTGGTGCATCCATGCACTTCGGTTTGCTGCATGTTTTATGCAACGTGAGCATGGCACCCGTTCCATGGATACAAACGAATACAAAATGCTATCACGCGATGTGTACATACATTCGATATATTTATACCTACTCCATGTCTGACCCCATCATGAACAAACTCTATCTATAGTATATATTGAAAATTCTATTAAATAAATATGGAACCAAACACAAAACCTGACAATATATTGTTCCTTTCCTATATCTATAATGCATCTAGATTTTGCTTTACCAAGGAAAGCCATTATTATAACAATAATACACTTACATATATATATATATATATATATATATATATATATATATATATATATATATATATATATATATATATACATATATATATATATATATATATATATATATATACATATATATATATATATATATATATATATATATATATATATATATATATATATATATATATTAAAGTCCTTTTATTTATTAAAACAAACACCAGGGAGGGTTGCATACAGAATAATACTTTTGCTGGGAACCATTAAAAATTTGACATTTTGCATCTTCAATTAGTAATAGAATATTGTAGGTAAGTAAAAAATGATAAAGTTAGATAATGAAAGTATTTGCTTGGAAAAAGGTTAATCAAGATGACGCAGTCGAGAAGCTTGTTAATTCGTTTGAAATACATTACATTCGCAAACAAGATCGATTATAAATTTAAACGCAATCGAGAGCTCCATATTTCACCGCAACAACGAACAGTGTATAGTTATGATACATACACACATACATACATACGTATAAAACACAATCAAAATCCAAACTTCACATAGTGAATGTTTGAAAGGAAATAAATAAAAATCGGTATCACGATCCGCGGCAAACTATAGGTACCTAGTACGTAAGGGCAAACCAAACATGAGCATCACATATTACGGGGTTGGTAAAGTAAAGCTATCTTTTACATCAATGAGGTAATGAATCATTGGTGGAAGGAAGGAAAGGTTGAAAGTGCAGCCGAGTGGAGTGCTTCACATAAACGCCCCGCAGACGATCCCGGATCGGTAATAAATTGTCGAGAGTTGACAAGCTATTTTAATTATACTAATTACGACTCATTCCGGCCGTGTGATAACATTCTGATGCCAGGCGTGACTTACATTATATGGACGCTAATTCGCGATAGACATAATACATATGGTAGTACATACACTACAAGCCGTGCCGCCGCGCGCATTCATTTTCAAACCAAAGACACATTTTATCATATACCTTCATCTGCTATTTATTCGATTTATTTCGCTTCCACATTCTTATCGTCAAGAATTTGTAGGTTATTGCGAAATATTTACAGACTGGTTTCTTTTAAGAACACATTCCAATCTTCTGATGTCCTAATACCTTCTACGCTATTGTCCGAAAAACTGTTACATACATATGTTGTTGTATTTACGTACTACATCATAATATAAGTAGTTTATTTAAGATTTAAAAGATGGTGACATCTACAGTTATGAATATTCTAGTCCCGTAATAAATTTGGGAATATAAACGTATTCCACAAAGTATGACGACATATTTAGCGAAAAATTACACAGAAACTAATTTGCATGTTACGAGGAGTTCATTTATATGTATTACACACACAAGCCGTAATATCTTTATATGCGGGTTGCAAGGTTTCAAATTTCATATGCGCATGCAATGTAGGTATGTAAACAAACGTATAAGTGCATTATCTTTTGTCAGTTTGTCCACTGCAGATGCAGACCAGGGAGGTGAACCACTTGATTCAATTATATATACATACATAATGACTACGCCATTTAGACAGTATGTTACAGCTAATTTTATCAAAAGAATTAATTTCTAAAACGACAATTAATTTATTGAATTATAAATAGAAAAGAACTTTATTTTTTAAGAAAAACAAAAGCATTTATATATTAATTTTAAATCAAACTGCTTTTAATTCATTTCAGTTAACACCATTCTTCGTATTGTTTATTCAAGACGTAATTTAAAAAGAGTTTTGATAATAGATATAAAATGTACGACCGCGAAGTGTTATTTTAGCGAATTATATGAACCGCTAGTAGAATATTCTTTTGGACACGCATGGCAAACTCACTTCATTCTAGTTCTGGGAAATTCCGTTCGTCCCCAGGGTGGCAGCACGAACTACGCGTGTATTTGCTTTAGCATCTTGTCGATACGGTACAGTAAGGTACCTACATAAGGTTTATACATGTTGTTGCATGGCATGGCTTGTGGAGCAACGAGCGAACGCGATTACTTCAAAAATCCAACAACGACGCGGAATTTACTGTTCCTGGTTTCGTGATCACGTTCTGCGCTCTAGCATAAATGTAACCGGTATTTATTGTAATAATTATACAGTCCTTCTTCGCATTCGCATTCTTCTTTGCGTTTCCCTAACAGTTTCTGTTTTACCTTCATCTCCACCGCTATTTAATGCACTTTGTTCGTTACAATGCAGCTCAGTCTATTATACAAAATAAACTATAGTTTCTATTTATTATTTTCTTTCCTGATGCGACATTCGTGCCGCCACCTTACCATTCACTAAACCAAGTTATTTTTTGGATACCAGTTCTGGATACGAGCTTTAATCAAGAACAATTTGAAATCTTTCATGTAGTAAAAGAAAATTAAAAAAAAAAAACGATTAACTCATCAGTATTAAGGTGCATCTTGTGCAAATTCTGCAAAAATGTTCCTATAGAACGTAATCAATCAAAAGTAAGTTTGTACCCAAACGCAAAATGACACTGGAAAAACGAACAGGAAAAAGCGAGGATAAGTAATGAAGGCATTGTCTATCGATAGATGAGACAGGATTATGGGAAGATAAAGGGTGCGGTAGGTTTTGCATCACCGAAAACGTGGTAAGAGGGCTTTGGGCGCTGACGGTGAATTGGGGGGGGGGGGGGTCAGACTTTTCGGAAGGGTTGGAGTACGAGCGTTGCACTGTAATTTACTAGTCACGATCGGGGAAGTTGATTCAAGCGTAACACCAGTCTGGCGATGCGTCTGGGTCAGGGAGGAAAAGAGGATAGCGAATGTGTGCGAAGGAAGGAGATGGTGAATGTTGGGTTTTGAAGTTGACCTGATGTGACCTCGGCGCGAGGTAAGACGCACTCACTCACTCTACGCCGCGACGCACTATGGTCGTCTCTCCCTCTAAACCAGCGCTTACCAAACTAGATAAAATATAATTAGTAGTTAAAAGAGATTTTACTCAAAGTCAATTATTTAAATGAGCCAAGTTTGCAACGTTTAGTAGTTGGACATTTTCATAGAATTCAATTCGAAATGTTCAAATTGAAAATCTTGTATTAGTAACGAAAATAAAATACATATTGAAATTTCGACTATTTCCTTAAATATCGAAGTACTTCTAAAGTCTAAAGTACTAAAAAATGTCGTTACATATAAAAAAACCGCAAGTGAAAAGCCTAAGCACAGATATGTAATATCAACGAAAGAATAAAGTAAACGTTTCGATAATACTGGTTATAGTGCAGCCGGTGTAAGTTCTCCGGACGCACGTCGCGTTGTTGCGGTCCTTAAACTCCGTAACCCGGTAGACGGTTGTTCGGGTCCGGGAGGACGTTCACCCGCACCGGATTTGGAGTGAGGCCGGACTCGGTCGTACGACGTACGTATACGCGTCGGCTCGGCTGCGTCGTCTACGTCAGCCAGACGAAAACAAGTCGCGCGACTTTTTTACGTTTCAAGCACGCATTAGACATCGCAGACGATGTAGACTTTACACACACACATAATTACTGAATTTTGTTGCTAGGCTGTATTTTTAGATCTCATAAATTACTATTATACGGTGATTTGTTTATTTCAAAGTTGTATGCCGTTATTAGGAATTTTATTTTAACAGTTACGAATAAGATTTTTATGTTTTTTAAACAATTCCAATTATTAAATATTACAAAATTAAATACGGTCAAATACCTAAATAATTATCTGCATAGGTAATACATAATAGCATATACTAGTATTATTAAAATAAATCATGTATTAAACACTCACCATTTAGTTGAACGAATTCATGATAATAAGAACTGCACAGTTTTTTATCTGTAATTAAAAGAAAATATTATATGATTTATACATCTGTACACTGACTGACTAGCGTGTAAATAGTTTACTTATTTAAAATCAAATTTGATTTAGGTACACATGTATTCTACAAAAAAAATAAAATAAAGTTCCACAAAATTAAATATTATAATTGAATATAGGATTCACAGTGAAAAAATTCAATTCAGTAACGACTTTGACAAATAAAATGTTATTTTTGAACAGACAGATCAATACCAGAAATTGCATTTCATTCAACATGTACCAAAGTTAGGGACACATTTGATTTCTATTCAATTTTATAATAGAAAAAGACAGACCCATTGTAAACTAATATTGCACACAATAGAACTGAGGGAGATAGATAGAGATGTTTTTATAACTCCAGTAATATTTGATCCTGAGCCATACGCGAGTGACATCAATTAATGATCAAAGTTGCTTCGATAACAAGCGACGGGCGGTCCGAAATAGCGTCTGCAGAGGAGATCCATATACATATATGTACGTATTATATACGCGCATTTCGGCCGAACCAAGCTATGAGGCATCACCGGCGTGTGTTTTGAGTGTTTGCCGTTAGGAGGTATACATATATAATAGGAGGGTGAGTTGTGTATGTGTGTGTGTGTGTGTGTATGTGGCGACCGAACATCGATAATTACGAAGCCTCTGCCGGCGGAAACAGGCGAGTTGCGCCGCACCGCACGGATGTCTTGTGCATCAGTCGGGGTGATGACACTAAATTTCATCCAATACTCCAGCGCTACTCTTAGCCGCCATACCAAATGTAGTCATTGAGATTCGATGACGCTTGTATACTAGCTCTAAGTATATCGATGTCTTCATAAATATTCACTTAGACAAGCCTTTGTAAGTAGGTAGGCTTATCAAACAATTCAGGATCTATATGAGATCATTAAATGTATTTCGGAAATTCAATTTATATGATAATATTCCAATGACTAATATACGAAGCATGCATAACTTCATTTCCCATCAAATGGGGTGGCAGAAAACCTTTTTTACATCCATTCACATCTTGACAATCTTTTGCTTCTACTCTGTTTGCTTACAACTTTTCTATTGCGCGTTTCATTCTTAATCTTGTTTCTACACCAGAATTTCTAATTTCCAAAAATGTTTCCCAATTGAAGAAAATTACGAAAATAGCGTAAAAAATATTTAAAAGAAACTTCAACATCCATAAAACGCAATAATAACTTCTGATTTTCACTAATTAAAACAATTAACAGTACAAATTTATAATTGTTTTGTTGTTCATTTCGAGTTCAACGAAAGTGAATACAAACTCCATTAAAACTATTTCACAAATAAGGGTGCCTAATAGATTATTTCAACCGCTACTCATTGAACTTTTCGAAAGATATACAAACTTATCTAAAATAAAAAAAAAGTTTACGAACTCGTTTAGTAGTAAAATAGAATAACATCTCTTGCAAGAAGGAAGTGATGATAAAAGGTAATTGATCATTAAAGAGACACAGACGGAGAAACAGTAATAAATAAATTGAATAAGTATCAAAAAAAAAAGAAGAAAACACGTGCAAAAGAAAATGTATTGGATTCAAGTCGCGAACAGACATTGGGTGTACGGACAGGAAGACGTGGAGGACAACGTGAATGAGGCAGAGGGTTGGGGGTGCACGCAAAGTTCTCTCCGGACGCCCGGAGGAGAAGGGGTAGGTGTCTGTAAGTGTCTAGAACGCCAGACAGGCCTATCGACCCGTGGCTCCGGACCTACCACACTCTGCCCCACTGCCACCGACGACGAACGCAAGTGTGTTTGTTGTATGTGTGTATATGCCTCCCGGGCAGGACCGGCTCCCCCAAAAAAAAATGCTTTTTTTTATTTACAAGCCAACTTCATAGAAAAGACTGCGGAACAATGGTTTTCATTCGCGTTTCTATCTTCATTATTTCTTTCAACATATTGTATCGCAATTATATAAACACTCATATTTTCTAAACGATTACCCGTTCATACATTATGCTTTGTTTAACAAACGCATTCTTAAATAATATCATTCATAAACACGGCATTTGTCGTCGTTCTAGGAATAATTTAATTAACAATGCTTTTAACCCGTTGTTACCAGATTAATTCAATTTTTCTTCATAAATCTGAGATAATTACCTAGGTATATAAAACTCAAGGTAAAAATCTAGAAATTGGCAAAGGAGACTATATAATTATATAAACGCACACTGTATGTGGTTTTAATTATAAACCGCTAGGAAACTTTAAATACATCTTATGTAAACATTATTAGCGAAAGACTCTTAACGATTTTGATTCTTTAAGATTTTCATGCTTGTGTAACATTAATCATTTGAAATTATATAATAAAAATACGTTTCATAATGACAATGACCAATCTTGTTCGGTAATAATTGCGATGTTAATGTGTTGGTAATGAACGCTCCCACGTAGGACACACATACATACATACATACATACATACAACGAGCGAAAATATACCATCGACGTCTCTAGGGGTAACGTAAACGCCAATGAGTTAATACTTTTCCAATAAAACCAGATAAATTTCAAAATCATTTACAATTAGTTAATGTGAAAAAGATTTATGAACGACAGGATACAATAACTTTTATAGCCAATTACACACACCAATAGAAATCGTCTTATGTCTACTATATTGAAAGAATTACTTACTAATGATGACAATGACTTAAATATTACAGAATAATATAATATTGCCTGCTTCATAATCACGTTACTATAATTAGGTATAAAAGTTATGAAATGAAAAAGATTTTAAATATATTAGGTAGGTAAATCAAATTTATTTTTTGAGAAACCATTCATAACATTTCAAAAGCCATTTTTTATTTTCCGTAGAAACAAATCAAAATTTTAATGTATCTAATATCAAATGACGTAAGTGTATTTCGTAGTAATTTTAATTAAATCGTACTGAGAGAAATATTTCACAGTACACAGATATTAACAAGTACCTAATAATAATAATAATAATAAGAAAAATGTCAAGTTGAAATTCAAATTAAGTTATTTGCGAAACTAAATTCCCTTAAACATCAAATAGTTCGAAAATCATAAACCAATTGAAAATCTCTAAACAAAGAACGTTTTCTTGAGTGAAAACTAGACGCCGCCGCCTCTGTTCTTGCGTATCGACCTGCACTGAGTCGTCAGTGCACCCCCGCGCTACTGCATCCGACGGCTTCCATGCACCATCCGCCTCCACCGTCGCCGTGGCCGCCGCCTCCTTCTACGACGTTGAAGGCGACGTCTTACCCCCATCTCACCTCTCCGAAACATCAAGATAGAGTGAGGCAGGGGGTGGCACGCAACTCCACCGCACTACCCTCAACCCGTTCGTTCGTCCGTTGCGTCGCGACGTCCCTGGATGCGGAAGACGTGCACCGCCACACTCACACACACCAGGGATATGAAAACGACGCCGACGTCCGATGGAGTTCAACCAAACAAACAAACACACACACACACACATGGCCAGACAAATATTATTGTTCGTGTATGAGGCGAACGCTAGTGTGTTTATATGCAGGTTGTGTGTAAATAAGATTGTTTATTCAGGCTTATGTTGCACAACTTTAAAGAAATTACTGTAATAATGTTAAGTAAGTGAAAATCAATCATCTGAACTGAGTTTAAATTCAAAATATTATATACCTACTTATAGGTAATGTAAAAATGTGTTTAATAGTTTATTTTTTAAATTTACGTATAAGTGTAATCACGAATGGTTTCAAACTACAAATAAAACATAATAAGCGCTGGGATCGGAGATTTAATCAATGTTTAATTTTAAATATAGGTATATCTTTAAATTGTTGTTATTAATATTTTGCCCGAGGCCTGTAAATGATCAGTTTAATGAATGTTATTGAAGCTGCCATTTACAACAGTTATAAAAAATTAAATATAATTACTTTTTATTACTTAAAATACTTTTGAATTAGAATATGTAAGCGGCATTTTTCATCTCGAGATTTTAACGGAAGTACATCTTTTGACCTTCCCTGAGTCGAGTCTGACTGATTTTTGCAATTCCGTCTGTGTGTGTGTATCTGTATGTTTGTGTGTATGTGTGAACGAACTACAGCTAAAACAGCTAATGCTATAATTATGCTATATATAGTCTAAAAGATTTTTTAATACGTAATGAATATATATACGTAATGAATATATATATACTATCATAACAAAATATACTGACTACGTATAAGAAAGTTCAGTTCAATACACTGCAGATGTTTTTATATTAAAATTTTAAAAGCGTCTATAAATTATCCTATGTTTTAATTTCTTTTTTTTTAATTTCGTAATTCTATATTAAAACAAACGATTAAAAAAAAAATGGTACCTACTTATAGGTATTACAAATAGAATAAAGACTAGTCCATTTTTTATTAAAATCTGCTTTTTTGTTTTGATGAAACTTTTTATTATATAGGTACACATTTTAATAGAGCTATTTATCGAAACGTGGTTAAAAAAGAATAGAAAAAGTAGTTCAATCTTCTCTGTATAAGCATCCCATTAATATTCGATACGCAATCAATGGACGTGATTTATTAATTACCATCACGGTGGACCTAGATACGACACACGTCTCCTACAACCTCCTAATATTGATTTCTAATATTGGGCGTGCAGGTTTTGCGTATATAGGATACGTTTATGTGCATGGTATCAAAAACTTTTCTATGAATAATCTGAGTCACTCTTTAACGACGTATTTATATTTTTAAATATTTCATTATTATATATTTTTGTAGTGCGAAAACTAGAATGCATTTTTCTTCTCAAAAATTGTGTGAAACTGCAATTTTCATTAATAGTTGTATTAGTTATGATGACGAATTGCACCCGTTCACCCCCGTTGCACGTCAAAGTTCCGTTATCGTGAAATAGCGGGTGGTGATGGTGGCTAATGGGCGAACGACATGAAACCAATATAACCGTTTGAAAAGCAGGTTGTGTCAAATGACAGTTTGTTCCGAAATCGCACTGGTGCTGCAGTGCAAAAATAAACAAATCAATCTAGTCGCATAGCGGTTGAGTAGACTATTTTATTATGCGATAACACCAAACTAACTCACTCTTCTGATTTATACGTATGTATGTATGTATGTACATATATGGGTAAAGATTTATTATTTTTGAAATATTACTTTGTTTTTGAGTGGCTCAAAAACTATAGCAATAACAATTGAAATCTTATAATTATTCTAGAACTGGTCTTATATTTTATTTTTAACCATTTTTTTAATGAATAGATTACTCTAAATAGAATCGCAACTAATGTTTTTAATTTTTTTTCATTTATTTGACGATCTATCATTTGTTTTATTAAAAAATACAAAAAAAATGTTCGATGGTGTATAGGTATATTTGTTTTAAAGCCACTGCACTGTTCAATAGTAATTAGAACATTCCATTATGTTATTTCCAAACCAACATTTGCATTTAACAAAAGGATTTAATTTAATTTCAAATAATTCTCGTTGCAAGGCTTACCTATGTACATATATGAATCACTAAAGATAACATACAAAATACATGAATATATTGATATGTGTAGTCACTCATATAAACGCGCATAATATATTGATACATAATTAAATATATTACTACCTACGTATTTATTAACAAAGATTTAATTAGGATTAATCTACGAAAATTTAAAAAAAAGCATGCTATATTTGTTCAGCTTAGAAAAAAAAAACGATGTACTGTCCAAGCAAGTTTATAGATCTGTAAGGAAAATCTGTAAATGTTTGAATGGATTTAAAATATTTTAATTGTATTGTAAATTAAACATTTTTGGAATCTATAAAATATATCGAAAATAAGTTTTGTTTTTAGTAATTAACTATCCTTAAATATGTTTTCATTATAGAACTATAAGTTTTTTAAACATTTATAGATTTTCCATACGGAATTTTAAATATGCTTTAATTCTTTAAATGTGTGATGTGTCCCATATAGTAAATTTTAACCGAAATCGAATTTGTAAATGTGAAAAACAGCGATTGCAACACTTTTTGTTGCACATTGATGCACATGTATTGAAAACTCGATATTCACGCACACATTATACTTTTGTAACGCATGCTTAGCAATCATTCATTACGCAAATTGAAACTGAATTAATTATAAAGAGGGTGTCGAGTAATAAATACAATGTCGATATATTTCGCATTTAATACACGCCAAACGACACACATTACACTATTGATCTTTCACCCTCAATGACAATAAATAAACGCAATGTGTTATTGCATACCAGAGTATTTCAAACTGAAAAATGATTATTACACACCACGTGAGTAACTTTGTCAATTCGGTCTTAAATCTTGAATCCTAAAGAAATGGATGCGCATAAGCAAATAGGCCATTCGGTTTAATATGCAATAGAAGGACATAATAATTAAGTCAGATTTGATATTAATACGTTGTAGGATGTACCGGTTAAAATGACTTATTGCTGACAGTGTGCATGTATAAGAGGGATGGCGAGCGACACATACACAAACGCACACCTAGCTTTGCGAACACACATGTAGCTTGTTTTGATGTATGTTTATGTTGACATGTTTGTGAGTGAGTGTGTTTGTTTGTTTGTTTGTGTATGTAGTGTTGAATGTGGGCGACGCGACGTCTGTGTCGCCGGGTGGATAACAACGCGTCGGACCTTCGATGTGAATTATTGCACCCGATGCTGCCGCTGCCTGCCGGCCGTCTGACGCGTCATACACCGCCATCACCCATCCCCATGTCACCCATTCTCCATCACTAACATACATAGTTATCATTATCATCAAAGTCTATGTTAATGACATAGCCTAGTGCTTGTCAGATATCAGTCTCTAATGTTCCCAAGTCTATATTTATGTTCAATCATTTAACATACATATATACATACATATATACATAAATACAACTGTTATTCTTTACAACGAGAAACATTTGAAATTATCAATATTATTTGCGATTCAAATTCACTATAAATACGCGTTGTTAAATTGCCTAAATATTAAAAAAAAATTAAAAACAAACTTAGAACTATCTTTCTCCCAAATGACTGCAGCTCAATTAAACAAGCATTGGTTTAGCCAATGCACATGATTACTACAGAAAATGAATAAACAATATATGTATATTTTCATAGAAGAAAGAGCGACAAGTTTTGGTCTTACGAGCGACTAGCATCCAAATATATGAGTCATAGATATATACTTTTATATTCAAAGGGATGAAAGTCGAACTTTTGGGAAATATTTTTCGGTATTACGTTAAGCGAGATAAAAATATGTCTAATGAAATGAAGAAATTTAAAATATCAGAGTGGCATACATTGCGCTATTGTTTCCCTTTCATAATGTATACTGAATTAATTCGCCATCTTCTGCTTAGAATGCTTATGAAAATATGTTTGTTCCTAATAGTTTTAAAGTTTTTGTTAGTTTACAAGAAGTTTGGTTACAGAGAGTTATAAATGCGTGAAGTATATATATATATATAATATATATATATATATATATATATATATATATATATATATATATATATATAATGTATATATATATATATATATATATATATATATATATATATATATATATATATATATATATATATATATATATATATATATATATATATATATATATATATACATATGTAGATGTAGGTATAAGTTCCTGAAGGTGAATATATTGTAAGTGTTGTTTATTTTAAAAACAAAACAAAATATATTTTATATAAAAAAGAAGGGTTATATATTGTCTTTGTTGTTATGGTATCTTAGCAATACTGTGGCTGATGGTAATATAAAAACGTCTTGAAATTTCCGCACGCAGAAACGTATAGGTTATGTAGCGCTCAGCGAGGTGCCGCTGCATGTACGATGTACCATTGCATTGTTATTCAAATAGGACCATGCACTTACATTCTTTACATGTCTATTTGCTGCAGTGGTACAGTGAGTGTACGCGCACCTAAACATATCTGGTTCTTGTATTTCGTAAATGCTGCTGACGTAGTTATATCTACATCTCTACACAAATATTTATTACTATTATTTCATCGTTTTCCCAATACGGTATGGGAACATGCACAAGAAGTATATCTCGGGGACGAAAGTTATGCTTTACAAATCTAATCAATTCAATGCCTATATAGAAGACAACAACTTTTTAAAGTCCACTATAGTTGATTTTGATTATTCATTTTAGAAAATCAATCATATTTTGTTCATAATATTAATTTTTTAAACAAAAATATTGCCAATAAAGAACATAATTTGTCATACATCTAACTGTATTTTAGTCGAATAACATTTATTTAAATAACTTAATTGATATTTGATTTTATGAATGTTAATATTATTCTATATTATTTATTTGGCGTAATAAATATGATCATTACTAAAAATAAAATCATTTCTGTAACAAAAATAACTTTGTGAAATTAATTCAAAACTATTATTAAAATAGTGGTGATTATCTAATAAGTATTTGATTTAAAACAAATCTTGTGTACTTATCTAATAAAAAGAAGCAAATTTGTAATAGAATAGACCGGGGCAACATAAAATAATATACAATCGTCAACATTCTTAGAATGGGTTTCTACACTGTGAATTTATGATCGCTTCACCTTGGTTGATTAGAACTTACACCGCGCCGCGCCACGCCGGCCGGCTGTCTTACAAGAAATATAAACATTATTAAAATGCTAGCTGGCCATTCTCCGTATCGTTAACATTGCGGAAGAAATACTAACTTACATACCTTTTACGTATTATTTGCACAGTAAACGGCCATCGCTATATATCTTAATTATCACACACACTCACTCGGTCAACATTACACAGTACTACGTACGCAACCGCACTTTACAAATCAATTTTCGTAATTGTCGATAATTATTGTCTATTATTGATCAAATAAAACACAACACGAACTAGCCACACGCAACGTGCGACTGAAGAAATGAATTTATTACAGATATAAATTGGAATCAACTTGTTCTAACCTACACGAAACATGGTAGCTGTTATATACAGTTCCAGTACCTGATATGTTTCACTCTCAAACGAAAAACTTGAATGTTATACAATCTTGTTGGAAACTGAATATAAATAAACTTAAAACACATTTTTACGCATTTGTATTTTTATCACGAACTACACTTGAATTTACCATATTTCTATAAACTGTATTTGAAAATGTTGATAGGTAGATTAAATTTTCTTAAAAAAATCAAATTCATAACTAAGTTTATATTTAATTATATGTAGATTTAGAACTAGTAAAAGAACAGTTCTAGTTGGTGGATGTATGTTTTAATTTATTTCTTACAAAACCTTAATTAGTTTTTGAACGCCAATCTATAATTACGCTGGGATAAATGTTTGGATATCATTATTTATTAACAATCAATGTTTTCATTAGAGCTCGGCCTGATATCATCAGGACAACAATTAATTAAACCGAACACGCATGCAAACAGGAACATATTATGTATAGCATCCACAGGATGCCAATGAATTTCAATGGTTTCCTTGATTCACATCAAAACTCAAATTAATTAAATAACTAACATATTTTTTATGAATACCTATGTAAATAAGTATGAAAACAAACACGAAAAAGTTTCTATATTTACATATATTATAAAATATAGCCCACCCAACTAGCGCATCAATGGTTGAACTACAAGTCTTCGCTATAATGTTTTCATAACGTTTACTGTATAAAAAACACGTTTTTCGATTAATATTTCAACAAATGTTCAATTACAATCCAAATTGGGTACAAAGATATAAACAGGAAGTTCGGAAGTATTTAAATAACACATCAATGCTTTCAATTCTATATAGTAAATATATTATTTAATTTTATAAATTTTAGAATCATAAATTAATTGATGTCATATGACACTATTGTTTGAAATTGCAATATTTATCTATGTATATATATATATATATATATATATATTATATATATATATATATATATATATATATATATATATATATATATATATATATATATATATATATATATATATATATATATATATATATATATATATATATATATATATATATATATATATATATATATACATGTATATATATAATTTATATTACATGCATTATTAAAACAATCAAACTCTAATACAAAATGTACTACGAATTAAAAACAACATGATTCTATAGGTAATACAGTATAATCTAAAATAATTGCACCTAATATTGAAATAAAATGTTTAGCCTTGATAAAAGTACTTATAGCGCATAAAGTGTAATGTAAAATGCCTGAGCAGAAAGATAAGTAGTGTGTTTTACAAATGCAGTGTAACAGTGACGAAAAAATAAGTATACCCGGAAACTATAGCAGCAAATTTCTAGTTACCACTATTGTTGTTATATACATACATACACACATAGGTGCAACGGCGTTATATGGGGTAGCACCTGCGAAGCCGTTAGCAATTTGAACAAATCGAAAATCTCCGTTAACTAAGTATAGTCAGCCTTGCAATCAAAACTTAACCAGTCGCTAAGAATCACGCCCAGAAGTTAAAAGCAAACTACAAAATCCGAAACTCTGCGAGGCGAAAAACAGAACCATTTCTTTCATTCCGAATCATCGACATACTATTACTTTCAGTGGCGTCCATAAACGAATAGAAAACAGGGGTTAATCATATATACATACATACATACATTCACTTATTATGGTAGGGTGGACCAACCCTACCATATTAAGCGAATGATATGGATTCACCTACGTAATTTAACTGATTTTGTACGTGCTGCATAACTTGCATTAAAATCATGCAATGCTGGTTGGGAGACTTTAGGTGGCTATAAAGGTACAGGACTTATGTTGGAAGGTTACATACGAGCATGGCAATTAATGTATATATAGAAGATAGTTTTATTTAAATGTGTGCGAAAATGTTTGTTTTAGTGACAAATATATAATTAGGTATTACTTTGAATATTTGCTTTCCTTTTAATGAAAATCCTGTGGTCGTCCATGTTTAAAGATATTTAGTTTGGTATCAGATGAAACAGTGTTCGCATTTGAATGTCCTGAAGCGGTAGCAGTTCTAGTGGGAATGGCTGTTGTTGCTGTTGTTGATGATTAGGTTTTTAGTCCGTTTACAGGATTAAGAAGTAAAAAGTGGTATCGTGTGTGCGTATCTTTACACAAAAGCGCAATGTGTGTGACTATCTAGCTACGATATCTCTTTACTGGTTGGTCTGCCTGCAACAGAACACAGCCGAGGCAGACGGGAGCGACACTGTTATAGCCGTGTTATATAAAGTGGTAGCCGCGGGAACGGTCACTTAAGCCGCACCCTCTATTATTTCACACATTACGACTGTATTGCACTTTTAACATATGAATCACGGATATATATTCATCCTCCACGACGCAGTTTAGAAATATTTCATTACCCGTAGTATGTTTAGTTATTTACACGTAAGGTATAGTTAGTGCGCATAATATATATATATATCCATATCATCATGCTGGGATATTCTCGAGGTGGTACATATATACGAAATAATTTCGCCAGCACCGAAGCAATTTATAGAGACGCCCGTGCCGAAGTTTTACGAGCACACTCGCTGGTGGTGCACTGTGTGTGTGTGTGTGTTGGCTGCAAGATGATATCTTCTTCTCTAGGGGAGAAGGAAGTAGAGGATGATAGAGACCGTCACATCATAAGCCATGGCGCGGCGCGATGTTGGCACATAAAACGCGCCCGCATAAACTATATGACGACGTGGTGATGCACCGCCATCCTTTATTAATGCCTCACACAGAGATACATACATACATACACATATAAGCAGGTGCATCACTGATGTCTTTCACGTTAAGTCCAAGCGCGCTCATACAACGCACGTAAAGATGGAAACTTAAGTGATTTTCGCTATAATATCTGCCACAAGTTGGATGATAAGTTCTCTTTAGTTTGAAATTCAAACTCGTGGTCTTGCTGAGGTCAGGCTATTCAGCTGCTGAAGGTAGCTGTTATACTTTACGAGTACCTAGTTATTTTGGTGAAATTTCATTTGGGTATTTGCAATTCAAGTCACACCTAGTCTATCTTGTTAATTGGATCATGACATTACAACTAATTTGTGTAGGTATGCGACAAAAGCTTCAAAATCTATATTTTGTGTATGTTTTTGAAAAAGAATGTTTCAAAACAATCGAATCAAATGTATTTATATTTTTCGAAATTTACTGAAATAAAAAGCTATGCCGCAGTTTGAAAACAATCCGATACGCGACGGTCAATCAATGTCCATAAGTGGAGAGCTCTGTAGTAGTACCTGGCTGGAGGAAAATCAGGACGGTTCCATAAATATGGTTCAGTGGGCGAGCGAGGACACTAAAACATTCCACGTCAAGAACACGGGGGCAAATGTGCGCACTTGTCTCGCTATCTCTATCACACAGGCAAGCACATACACATTGCGCGGTTGTCCTCTTCCTCTACTCGGTTTAATTTAGTTGAAGCACGCGCGCGCGTGGCCCGGGCTTATCCAAAGTAACGGCCGTCTGGACGGGCGTCTGGACGCCACCGCCGCCGCCGGGACGCGAAACTAGAGAGCCGTAAACACAAGGATAACGATACCCGTCTGGTGCAACTATCAGGCTGGGACCTGCACGTGGCTAACTATCCTCTCTTTCCAACATATATAGTCTCTTTTGCTCTTCTTGTTGATGGTGCATCATGGCCTCTTTCTGTCTCTCTTTTTTGAAAACTATACTTTGTTCCAGGATTTGCTTGCTTTATAAAGAAGATTGGATGCAGTTTTTATCTATAGAACGTATGTATATTGTCCCCAGCTAATTTCTTCTGATTATTTGCATCATTGTTTTTCTTTCTTTACTTCACTATACCTACTATATTCCACGCTATTCTCCATTTTTTAACAAACTAATTGGTTTTAGCTGACTTTTAACTTACATTTTAAGAGAAAATAGTAGCTTACAATTACTCAAATTGTTTTTAAAAATGATACCTAAACAATATTCGTATTTGTTCAACATTCGTAATAATGTGGAATAAACTATATGTATGTACACCCTTTTCCTTAATACCCATATTCTCTTTATGTTGTTTCCTCCTCTCTTAGTATCTCTCTCTATCTCATTCTCTCGTGATTCTCTCATCCCTTGCGCCTGCATCAATGCACTGAACGTAATACCACATAAAGTCTTTGTTCGTAATGCACAACGGAAACATCTTCACTATGCACCAGAAATACGGTAAGCCGAAATTTAATACTGGAATACTACTTCGACAATACTTTAGCCGGTGCAAAACATATCCAGCCACCATTCTTAAAAAGCAACCATCAACAACACTCTCGGTTCGGTTAATTGCTGGTTAAATATTAATCATTCGAATATCTATGAATAAACACGAGTTATTACCTATCACGAAACACATACAGAGTGACCAAGTTGCAAAGCCCACTATATGCTACATATAAAACGTTTGTGTGCTTTATTTGTACTGTAAGTAGCCGAGAGTCTTCTGCTAGCCATATAACTTGTAGAAAGATCAAAAAAAATCATCGGATCTCGTATATATTTGCATAGAATGCAACCGAGTACTGTATGATTCCGTTTCTCGTAATGTTGTCGTGCTCAAACGTTCTTGTATACTTTTAAATACTTTGTCGATTTTTTTTATATATATATACATATACATACATACACGAATTCTAAGTTACGTACGTACTTATGTGCTTTATATAACTATTTTTCAACAAAAACATATAACAGTAATAACTCTTATTCTTTTTTCACATAATCAATCAATTATTTTATGAAAGCGACACAGAAAACCATCTTAAAAGATATAAAAGCACCAATCAACGAATGTCGTACTACAATTTAATTAGATTTAAAAAAAAAATGCGATGCACCTAAACATTAAGGACTACAATGACGTCATTGGTCACTCTAGAGATGAATCAAAATGCTCTTAAATACAATCATAAACAAGGCGTTAATGAAATTATCAAAACAACTTTAGTAGTTTTCAAACATATATATATATATATATATATATATATATATATATATATATATATATATATATATATATATATATATATATATATATATATATATATATATATATATATATATATATATATATATATATATATATATATATATATATATATATATATATATATGCATATATATATATATATATATATATATATATATATATATATATATATATATATATGTGTGTGTGTGTGTGTGTGTGTATGTACATATATCAGATATTTCAACCGCTAAAGACTTTTGTTTTGATCAGACAAGCAACTGCACCCATGTTGAATTTAGTAAAGAATCTATCGCGACTCCTTGGCAGTAGTAGTAGTAGTAGTAGCTTCACATACATATATATATATACCTCGTTGACGACATAATATATCGTGAATGCGTATATACGATGCCGATGCCGTGCAGACCACACCGTACACTCAGAAATGTATCGTTGTTGGCTGCCTTAAGGCCCCGTTGCTTCTTAAAACCCGGCGATCACATCTCTAGCATAAATCAATTCGCGAACGACGACGACGACGACTTCTATATCCACCGTCCACACTGGACTCACTCTCTACGTTGCCATCGTTGCTTGCCTGGTTGGTATGCTCTTGTTTTCTTGTTGTTCTGTTGTTGTTGTCGTCGTCGTCGTCTTGATATTGCTTCGTTACCATAAAGCACGCGTGCGCACGATCTCTTGGATGTCACGCGTATACTATAGCGTGGAGTCCCTTCTTTTTTATGTAACACACGACTTCTACTCGTGGTACTTGTCCTGCTACAAACTGAATTACGTGGCGTGGAAAATTGTTAGAATAGTAAATAAAGTTGTTACATATATACATATATGTATTTATGTTGTATCAAAACAACAGTGTTTATTGAGCATATTGAATATTATAGTTGCTATTTTATATTGTTAAAGTTCTCCAATTGTTTGTACTTCTGTACGCAATATATAACAGTCGTTGCTGATTTAATATTATTAAATATTTATATATTTTCATTGCAATTGTTCAGAGGCGAATGTGACGTAGATGTGTAAACTGAAGCATTGGTGGCAAGTGTAGCTTTCCCATTTTCGTAATTTGCAACAATTATTTTAAATCGTAGAAAGCTAGTACACGTTTGTATACTATATGCAACTAGCGTTCCTTCATTTATTATAGGCGACAGTTAATTGATGATGCACGCATTGATGTCTCAAAATTAATTGTTGCCGCGTGGGTCGAGCCCAGTGACCGATGGACGATGGCTGAGGTACGCGACTATCCGCTACTGAATCACGCGCACAAACACGCACATCACGCCCGCACACTCGCGGTCCACCCCCTCAGCCCAGCCCTGGCTGGCATCATCTCAAAGTCGGCGGTCGTCGCAAATATATTTCCTATACGCTGGCCCACGTTGTCGAACGAGTGCACGTTTACAATAATTTCCATCTTGGAATACCTCTAGGTAGGGCCCTTGTGTGAGTTATGGCGCCCACCTAATCGATGTATACGCGTACCTCTGGACAAACAATGACCCACCCGTGTGACCCCGCCACTGGTCGACTTTTTTAATGTCGTTCAATGTATCTGCGTGTTTTTATTCTGTATTTGTTGTGTGTCAAGAACGTGGTGAGTCATCTACAGTATTTATTAAGGTTTAGATTTATATTAATCAGTTTGTGCAGTTACTAAAACATGTTTCATTCTATATTGAGCGTATTTTCTGGAAGTTATTTCGCGTAAAAACGTTAAAATAATGATGCAACGTTCATGTCATTTGGCGAAGCATCTTTCCTTGTCGCTTGTCTTCGGCTTCGCCTTATGTCGACGTTGTCGCACCCTGACCTGTCCTCATGCAGTGAACGGTGGCGACACCCGCAGATAACGTTAGCGTCAGTCGTAAACCTATCGACGCTGAATATCCAGACGCGTATTCAGAAAATTTATTATTTTTACACCACCAGATTCATGGTTTTTATAACATGTGCAACTGAGAAACAACTACATACTCTGATATAGTTATATTCACATTTGTCGTGGATGGTATAGTGTCTAGTTGGAACACAGTATAGTTTTCAATTAAAGAACACATAAGATGTTGTTAGGGGACGAATAAATTTGATGTCACATACAATTGTTGTTTGTAAAACGAATTTGTTTGTGTTTAAAAAATACGACTGCAACACGCGAATTCCTATTTAATTCGCAATTTATTTTGTTTAAATATTTACTCGAACAATTATCGTAAAACATACAATGGTGTACACCATAGTACTTATACACACATAGTACAATGTGTTTGTGGATGTGTGTATGTGTGTGTGTGCTCTACAACTTATACTGTTAAAGATAAAATTATGAAACTTTAAGGTGAACCATCAGGCTCGTTTAGAAAAACATCGTGCCTTGCAAATGAAAATTTAAAAAATACCATTCGATGTGTATTTGCATAAAAAATATCTGGTAAAAATTTCATTTAATTTGATCTTGTATTAATGGAGAAAAAAAAACTATGAAAAAGTGCCTATTTTGGAAGTTGTATTTAAAAAAAAAAATGTCATTCGATGTGTATTTGCATTAAAAATGCATGGTAAAAATCTCATTTATTTCTAACTAGTATTATTGGAGATAAAAAATAAAAACCCCCAAAATAGGCACTTTTTCATAGTTTTTTTTTTTCTCCATTAATACTAGCTAGAAATAAATGACATTTTTACCAGGCATTTTTTATGCAAATACACATCGAATAGTATTTTTTAGTTTTCATTTGCAAAGCACGATGTTTTAGCGAACTTAATGTTTCACTTTAAACTTAAGATTTGTATAAACTTGCCAAGAAAACCTATTTTTGAAAATAATGCCTATTCAAATCGCAAGTACATATTTACTTTAGTCACTTTTTGCAATTTCTACAGTATCTCCGAAACGGTAGTACTTGCAGTAAAAATAGTTACAATTAAAATAAAAGATATTAATATTTTGCACTACTTTTGTTTGAAACATTTCTTCAAAAAGTGTACCAGTTGCAAGAAAATTGCTATTGAAATTCTTAAATATTTTTTATGTATATATATATATATATATATATATATATATATATATATATATATATATATATATATATATATATATATATATATATTCATAGTTATATAAGTATGGGAAATTATACTTAATAAATAGTATCAACTATGCCTATTAATTGTTTAACAATAAAATCAAATATACTCAACTAGAAGTACTTGTTGCCGATATATGTATATACACAGGCATTGCTACATAGCCAAAAACATGACGCCATCAATAATTAGGTTATAAATGCACTTACATTTAACAATGTGCGCTACCCTGTCCATCAATTGATATCACAAACACTTAAAGACGTTTCAATTGTTAGTTTTCATATATTCTCGAGTTGTTTTTCCCGGTTATCTTACAATTTTCACTGCACAAACACGTCCAATACATGACACGATAAACTACTGCTCATAACTGTCACTGACCACGCGGGTCGTGCGCATACCCGGAAGTGTTTTTTGTATTTTCTACAATAATATAAGGGACTAGATATTTATTTGTTTATGTATTACTTTTTAAATATTTCAACGCTTAAATTGTCTAATTTATATAATTAGTAGTTTTTTATTGAATTTTATATAAAAAATAATTTAGATTTCGCTAATAATTAAAAAGTCCTGAAAAGTACTGATGTTTTAGTTTTCAAATTAACTTAAAACTTAATAAAATGCGTTTTCACTAGATCTAACAATAGATTTGATACCTTCATATATCAATTCCTAAATTATTTCATGATTAGAATACTTTCTTATTACTTTGTATAAGAAAGTAAAAAGTGATTCTATAAAGAAACAGGCAATTTCTTAAAACTTTTAATTAATTTGTTTCTTGATAAATAATAACCTATTAAGATTTTTATAAACATATATAATTAAGATGTTTACCTTTATATACGAACGTCACAAAAATAAAATAAAAATGCAAAGTAGCACTGACAATTTCAAAGAAAAATCATCTAATAAAGAAGATTGGTTACGAACATAAATAACAAAATTCCTATACACATTAAAAAATAATAATAACCTACTTGAAATTATTTATATATGAGTATAGATCATAATAAATTGATCTTCATTCTAAAGTAAACTAGCACTTTGTGCCGAAGAAGGGTTATTATATTAAAAGTAATCCTTTTAGAGATTGCACACAGTGATAACAATGTCCGCCAAACAAATAACCAGAAGTATACGTTGACGGTTATAAGTTTTGTACTCGTACCAACCATGATGACGATGGTACATACAACTATTATTAATAAGTTCGTTCATGCGTGTAAATGGCCAGTGTGAAGCGTTTGCGCTTTGTTATATACTCATGCACTGGATGCACTCTATTTGACATGCATCCATTTCAGGACTATTATATATGTAGGGTCCCGTTTCAAAAGCGACAAAAAAATATTTCATAATCCGGGCTGTTAGGCTTGCTGTTTTGTTTCATCTACAATATAATAGGTACTGGATAAAACGTAATAGAAAAACAAAAAAAATACTTATGGACACATGTGATCAGTGCAGCGTGATTACAAAGTTTTATCATTTTTTTCACGTTTTGTTATTCACCTAACGTGTACCTATGTAGTAGCTATCTTTGATGAGTATATCAAAAGGATGCTGTTCCATGTTTAACATTTTTTAAATCTATATAGGTACTTGCATTGCTCAGTGAATGCATTTTAATTAATAATAGTTTTTTTTAAGTGGTTTATTTTTACATTTATATATTATTATATTTAGTTATGGCGTATTAAATATTATTGATTATAATAATAATGACTGAATGATAATTATTGCTACTGGACGTAAATATTTGTTGGTTTTGTGATGGAATATATTTTTAAGTGTTGTGTGTGATACATACATACATCTATCTATAGGTATGCAAGTTAGTTTGATATAGACTGGTTTCGTGCGGTGGTGTAGTGTACGCGGCCACGCATTTTTCTGTGATCGTGGGGGCAAGTCGTGCAAGTCGCGCGGGTCGGGCCGACCCCGGTATCTGCGAACATGCTCTGCGTGTCCTGAGCTAATGCATGCGCTTCACCGTCGTCTCCACCACCGCCATCACCTCATCCTCCTCCTCTCGCAATCAGGGCAGCACGCGGTGCGGTATTATAACGTTATATGAAAGCTGGAGCAAGTTAACTCCTCTCTGGTGGGACACGACTCCTACGCCTACCAGTGCCGTACCATACTTAATTCATCAATTTCATCTAGGTACCACATTTTTTACATACTATATATATATATATATATATATATATATATATATATATATATATATATATATATATATATTTATTTATATTTAGGCAATTCGAAAAAGGAAAAAGTATAAAACTTCTAATTTTGCATATTAAATTGTACTTATCTTAGTTTCCATATTGCTTAATTCACAGAAACAGTGTAGTCAAAGTGTAGTCAAAGCGAATAGTGAGAAAGCAACGTAGTGAAATAGAGTTTGCGTTAGATACGGACCGTTAGACACACAGATAGACGTATCTAGGTAATTATTTGGTTAATATGATATACTATATATCGCAATGGTTATGCGAAGTATGTGAGATGGTTGAATGTTGGTATATAAGAAGATGAGTCGTAGAGTCCGCCGCTGCCGTCGCCACTGTCGACCGTCGTTGTCGTAGCACGTGAAATTGTTCAATCGACCGTGCTGAGCGCATTCAATTTAATGCGTGTTATTTCTACGTCGGTTTTTGCAGGAATTCTGCGCGCGCGATGATCTTTTATTATGGCCGCTGGGCCTCCGGTATGATACGCGCGCGGCGGTGACTCAAGCCAGCGCGGCACGGCGACCCGACTGACCGACGAGGAGAACCCACACCTCCCGCACATTTCGCATTAGGTACATACATATACAAATGCATTGCACCATCAAACATAACGCGTATTATTATTATCATAACATTATGTATGTATGTACCTACGTATATGCGGAAACCGTAACGCAACAACACATCATGTAGAAAAACATCTAAAGGTATTTCAGTAACGGCAAATAACTATAATCGTCACACTTGACTAAATCTACAAACAAAATATCTATTGAACAGTTTTAAATTAATTTCTTATCATGCCTAAAACACCGGTCATCCCTAACGCGAAACTAGAATGAATTCGGCGTGCAGTAGCAATTATTTCAAACAAAACTATAGCGAAACGAAAGTGTTTATATAACGAAATACACATACAGATTTGATAAATCGACTTTGCTGTTGTCACGAATTGCAGGTAGGTATATACATAGATTTATAACCACGCATAATTTTTCATTTTGTATCCAATCGAAACGAGCACAGATATCAGCTATTAGGTATTATAAAGGAAAATGATAATCACACTAATGCGGTAGTAATGTCCATAGTTCAATTTGACCTTTGACACCTGTAGCCATTGCACATTTACATTTAACCAATTGCGAATGGCTGCGAGATAGTGTGCGGCGTAAATAAAGTGCAGAACCATTAAAGAAGACATGAATGTGCAGTACTAGTACGTACGTACGTATGTACTACATACAACACAAACCTTATTCGAAACTTATATAGCTACCGTATGTATGTATGTATGTATATATGTATGTATGTACAATACATACATACATACGTACAACGTTCTTCCTTTCTTACTTTAAGAAGAACATTGCTCTAGGAAGTAGGTATACAATACCCGGTTGGAAGAACGATAGAAAAAAGAGTCTATTTAATTATGCAACTACAAATTAGAGAATGTTTTTATCTTAAACTCACCGGACGGGAACTGAGTGACGTCATCACAGGATCTCTTTCTTTGTTTTTTGGTCGGTCTGGTGTTTTTCTCTTCTGTAATAAATAGAATAAAACACACATTACAATTTTGTGTTTATTTACCTAACACAAAGCATTATAAAATATATATATATATATATATATTATATATATATATATATATATATATATATATATATATATATATACATATATATATATATATATATATATATATATATATATATATATATATATATATATATATATATATATATATATATATATATATATATATATATATATATATATATATATATATATATATATATATATATTATTAAATATGTTCTAAATGGTATACTGGAAAATTTAAAAACCCCATATAAATCGTTGAGTGAATATAGACTAAGAGTTAGCTAGACTAGACTAGACTAGACTATACTGTGGTTAGGTTAGCTGGATCGCTTTCAGTATTTATAGTTCAACACTTTCGTGACGCGAAACGCCAACAACTCGTTCATGTTGCGTTTAGCAAACGAACTTTATGCGGGCGGTTCCTACATGTAAATATATAAAGTTGTTCCGAAAATTATTATTTACGCAATTAGTTACCTATACAGTTAATTAATTTCATCTACCTATATTTACATTGCACGACAACAACGTTTTTAACAATGTCCATTTCGGTACACTATTTGCATAGAAGCAGATAAACGATGTAAACTAATGTTTTAGAAATATTTTATTTTGCTTATTTAATATTTTAATACTTCTAAACAACAAAGTAGCTATGATTTGTATAATTGCATCTGTTAATGGTGTCCAACAATAACAGATAAGAGCTTTTGTTTTCAAAACTGAACTTATTTTTTTGGGCATAATTAGAATGAAATTTTATAAATGTTCCTGCCATAAGTAAATGTTTCAAACTATTCTTATCGTCATGAAATTTGAATCATTTTGAATAACATATTTATAAGTTCAGAAATTAAAATTTGTTTATATGATTGTATCTTTTAAGCAAATTGCAATTTATTATAATTTTATATTCATAATAATCTAAATATAAAAACTGATCATATTTCGTTTAGAAGAGCCGTTTTTGAGAAAATAAAGTTTTTAAAATGATTTATAAAATGTATATATAGGTAAGATTATTAAAGTAAGTAATAAATACGTTTTGGAACGACTGTATATATAAAAGTAATGTTTGGTCAGGGAAGTGAGGTGAGGTGATCTGAAAGACTGAGAGTAGACGATCACAGCTCAGTGCACGACACCGTGGCCAGGTCGGGGATTTATTGGTGACATTGACTATTGATGGTGGCCTCCACCACCAGCACCAGCACCACCCGGAGGTTCTTGGAAGCTCGTGCGAAGGTGTTGTGTTTCTTATTACAGTCCCAACGAACAAACAAACCATTAACAATCACTTAGTTAACTAACAAGTCCTATTGCCATGCCACTACTAGCCTTGACAATGCCATAGAACAATTAGTTTTTATTTTTACTACAACCAACTATTTACTTCAGAAGACTTCAATCGATCAACAAATTAGACCCATTTTTCAAAACAAATCGAAGGTCTTTCAATACGAATAGTATAGATAAATGCATGAAGTTTAAAGTGCAGAACTAATTATCTATATTAGGTAGGTATTACATATACAAACTAGAAACCAACTATGGAATATTTGTTCAGTAAGTACGAATGATTAAAATTCATAAAAACTATACGGAGATGAACGGATTGGGTTCAAAGTTTTCCGTGTGGGAGTCCCCATTAGCATAAGGGCGTACGACCTACCACAACAGACACGGGTTGTCTGCCTACACATCACCACAAATAACGCAACGCAACGCAACGCAACACAACGCGATGCGACGCGACCTAGTCGAGACTCCAGACCGAGAACCGAGTAAGTATACATGACACCCTCGTCGCTCGACGCTCGCCGGTATTCGAAGACCTACCACAACATCACGATTTCCGAACCCATAAAAATCAAACGAAACAATGCATATAATGATTCGACTGTTGTGTAAACCAAACTGTATAACTTCACACGGTATGTATATACATCTTATGAATATGATTTCGTATCTAACTAGAGCTAAGATGGAATTGGATGGTGAGCCACAGTGGTTTAAAAATAAAAATCAACTATTGTTGTATTTGATAACCTAACACGTATAACACAGATATTTCTTGTTGTAATAAGCAATAATGAAGTAGTTTGCGTTATATGACTATAATATATACAAAACACCTTTTGTATGTATGCATGTTATTATATAATGTTAGTGTTTGTGGATATGAGTTGCGATTTTATTACAAGACCCGAGATGAGGTTAAAATGTTTTTCGCTTGCAGTTGGTTGGTCTCGGCCGCCTGTGATCTTTGCGCCTGGTCGTGACCTAGTATCACGTCGTTTATTCGAAAGTACTCGTTATTATATAGTACGTATGTACGGTACAGTACATACAAGTACGAGTACGAGTACGACGATGATCGAAACTGAAGCATAAGAACTTCCCTACTAACAAACCAAGTTCCTTGATCTCTATGCGTGATCTAATATATAATATATAACAACAATTTTCTTGTATGAATACTATTAATGCATTCTATCCCTAACAAAAGCTTATACACTTATTTCAGTTATATAATATATAATATACATATTATCTCCAACTTTCATAAGTTTAATTTGTTTGCTTTTTTATGGAGAGTACATATTTTCTATATAGGTACACCTTCGAACATAAGTCTTGTCCCTTTATAGCCACCTAAAGTCTCGCAACCAGCATGCAAGTTATGCAGCACGTACAAAATCAGTTAAATTACGTAGATGAATCCATATCATTCACTTATTATGGTAGGGGTGGTCCACCCTACCATAATAAGCGAATGATATGGATTCACCTACGTAATTTAACTGATTTTGTACGTGCTGCATAACTTGCATTAAAATCAGGCAATGCTGGTTGCGAGACTTTAGGTGTCTATAAAGGAACAAGACTAATGTTCGAAGGTGTACCTTTAGGTAACAAAAATATTTTTTTTCTAAAAATAAATAATTGTAATTCGTAATGTAGGATGTGGAAATTAAATAAATATTTTTGTGATAGAATCTATTAGATAACATCAAAAATTTATAATTTAAAAAATCATAAATAATATACTTGAAATATTTTCTCACTCGAACTATTGCAAAAAAAAATGGCAAACGCGAAAGTGAACTAGATCGTTAAATTAGAAAGTAGATGGCATTTCGTAAAACTAAATTTATATGAAATAGATCTTAATCGCAATCTAAAGAAGTTTAATTGTATGATTTATAATTACTTTTATCCTAATTATTATTATTACATATGTTCTAAATTAAATATAGTTCATAACTTTAGTAATTACTTTAAAAAAATAATTAAAAAAAAAAAATATATATATATATATATATATATATATATATATATATATATATATATTTCCTTGAATTATACTCGAAAACATAACAAATAAATACACGGTATCTAAAATGATTTATATTATATAGTAAAACAAATTCAAAATAAGTACATTAAATTTAAAATTGAAAACTACCTATTTTGGACATACTATTCAGTATTCAGATGTTTTAGGCAAGAATAGAATGGGTTAAAACATAAAATCTAAGTGTACATCATTATTTATAATAAAGTGTGTACAAAAAAATAGAAAATTACTTATTTAGGTATTGAAATATTTTTATAATTATTAAAAACGCTAAAATAAAAATAATAATTGTGGATGCATATGAAGCTATTATATCGGAAAAGGTTAAATTAAATTAAATTTACACAAAAGGAACACAACGTCTCCAACAAAACCACTAGTTAGACTTGCTAGTGCATGTATCTAACGTTTATATAATATGTAACACAAATATTATATACAAAAAAAAAAATAGTTAGAAAACATATTATTTAAAAACAAATAAAGTGGTTTAAATACGAAAAATACTATAAAATATAAATGACACAACATAAAATATGATCTACAGTAAATTAATAAACATATAGTAACTATTAAAAATTTTCCATGCATAGTATGCGATGAATAAAATATTTTATTAAACTTACCGAATTTGGTGTAAAACAATGACGATATTAGAAGATGAACTGTTGTGTGAGAAAATTGATTATTTAGTTTTGTTCGTTTTTTAAAGCATTTTCACCTGTTTGTCTGCCGCTGCTTATTCGAAGGAGTAAGCCAGACGTCTGGCTGAAAACAATAACAAATATTGTAGGACACGATGCGACATCTATTTCACAGACTCAACACTAACACAATAATAATAACTATAAACGAAATACACAACTTCAACATATACTCATAACTTTGTTAATATTTAAAAGAATAGTCATTTGTATATTTATTAAAAATCTACCTAGTAATACTACTTTCGCCATCTGTACTAAATTTATCAAACTATATACATGAACATACCGAAAGATTTTGACAATCATATAACTTCAACTAGTCTATCTGTCAACTAGTTTCTTTATTTATAAACTGATTTTTGATAGGTTCTTTATTAATAAATAATCAAACAATAAGTCTAATGTAATTGAATTAATTAAATTATATACAAAATATATTTTTTTGTGCGATTAACCTCATGCTTTGTTTTGATTTAGATGGGAGGCTGGCGACTAGAAGTTGGGAAAATGGCAATGTATATGTCATTTCCAGTGATTATGTTCCATTATTTTAACCAACCCGAATACTTCGAAGGCTGGGTAACTTCTATTAGAAGAGAATTATATCCGCCCGAAAATAAAATGCATAGAGAGGAAATTGAGATTGCTATCCAGAAACTCCAAGAAACACATAATATACAAATGCTAAAAGCTTTTGAAGATGCTGAGGTGAAATGACATATCTAGATATTAAATGTTTAATAAATTATAAAATTGTATATTACTAATAAAACTCATAATTTTAGCAAAACTAATTTTTAATTTCTGGGTTTTGTTCCGTATTCTAATAAAATATATACATTTATTAATAATTTGATTACATAAGTTGCAAAAATATTTAAAATTTATGCATCGCTTTTCGTAGGGACTTTTAAAAATATTTGATTTTGATAGAATTTCAAATTTACCTAATAATTATTTGCCCTATACGACTATATCTTAGATAAAATGATTGAAAAATATAAAAATTCTGCATATATCCCATATTAGAGTATTGATAGCTTAGGAAATTTACATTTAGAACAAATGGAAATTCGGTAAAATTATCAGATCTCATTGGGACGAAAGTGTAATGAAATGACAGTTTGACGACTGCCCTCGGCTGCCATGTTGGCGTGTATGGATTGATGTTTGTAAAATAATAATAATGTGGTCCTATCTGTTAATATCGTGATAACAAACAAATTATTTGCGTTGTGATGCAATCAAAATCCTAGTGATCAGTTAAAATACAGCCCGAATGTTGTAAGTATCAAATGGTTGTCACTTTGCATATTTCTACCTTGCAAGGAAAAAAAGAAATATTTATGTCAATATTTTCTCTGCTATTCTATATATATATGCATATATACAGTTTGTAGCATCACTAGCTAATTTATCAAATCATTTATTAATTCGTAAAGGAATGCATGACGATGGACGAAGCGTTTGTTATTGATTGAACATGAGAAGATTAGATAATACGGCCTCCGCGATTATACTCAAAATTTATTTTCAGATTCGTAAAAATATCAAATGTACAAATCTTCATTTTTTATTCTCTAAACATCAAATACGCGTGTGTTTGATATTACCAAACAATTTAATGAAAAGTAAATACGCCCAACACATATACTACACTACCCTAATTTAAGCTGTAATGTACCCTTATTACATACCACCTGTTTATTCATCACTTTACATGATATTGTGCCCACATCTATTTATTTATTTTCAAATTTATTAATACTAAATGATTTAAATGAGTACAATCGCAATGAATCATATAAACAAAAAAAAACATTATTATTATTATTATTATAGGTTTGAAAAGAGAGAAGTCTTCTTCCACAACGTTCTTTGGAACGTTGTGGAAGAAGACTTCTCTCTTTTCAAACCTATAATATCCAATCCACAACAGGGTTAACAATTTTCAACAATTATTATTATGTCTGGAGTCGTATGTAATTTATGAATGACAGTGTAATAATATTAAAAGCCTAAAATCTTGAAAAATAATACGCCAAGGAACATGTAGATGGAAACGAAAAAAAAAATCAAAAGGGTTGCCCTTTATATAGAAAATACTATAAAAAATATAAAACAATTGTATATATATGTATAGAATCAGAATATGTTTACAGAAGCATTACATGACTGTAACTTTATATATCAGCGATATGCTTTTATGTCAAGACTATTATGTTTTTTTCCCCTATTAATGTGTCTCGAATAATATTTTATATGCATATATAATAAAATTGAATTATTGACTAAGCTCTAGTATATGTGTATGAATTAATTAACACATTTTCTTTCTTCTCTCTAGACTGATAGCTACGGCATGTCCCTCTTATTCAAGTAGTAGTTAAAAAAAATCATCAAGATGGACGGAGGAAATAATATTGCGTGCCCTGTGTGCACGTTGTACCTGCGTCCAGGTATGTCGCTACAATCACATTTAACGAGCCATCCAAAGCAGAAAGTGATTGACGCATTGATAAAAGCAGTCGAAATAGGACAACAAAATATAGAAAAAATCGGTGTTCCATGCAACCAAGCAACAACAGATATGGCGATGTATCAGCCGCTGAACATGAATCCGATGAACATAAATCCAAATATAGGCCAACCACCAGCAAACCAACACTCGTTCATATCATACCAACAGTTTATGAGCAGTACTGGCACATCACCTGTTCTCAACACGATGAATCCACAATTTGTCGCAGTACCCACAGTATTTAATCCCCAAATGATTT
The DNA here is from genome assembly GCA_018344505.1 of Nebria ingens riversi. Classification (NCBI taxonomy): domain Eukaryota; kingdom Metazoa; phylum Arthropoda; class Insecta; order Coleoptera; family Carabidae; genus Nebria; species Nebria ingens. The sequence continues at coordinate 83,560 of JADQWA010001528.1, forward strand.
GTTCACCGTATATGTATCAACAACAACAACAGCAAGTCCAGATAGTATCGGCTGCCGCAAATATGCAACCGATGATCCCCCGGCAAACACCTGACATTTTTCCAATACCGACAAACCCGGCAATTTGCCCAAACACTAGTGAAATATCAAATATTGTAACTAACAGTGATAACAATAGTGTGCAAACATCTAAAAGCGAAGTGACAACCGTAAACAATTCACAGATAATGTCGTCTAGCGAGAAATCACCTAAACCTGTAGATGATACAATTGCGGAAAATGTTTGTGAAACAAATAGTCAAAATGTTTTAATTACTAGTAATTATAATGCTCCAAATGAGAATACCAATTTGCAAGCAGAGACAATTGAATGTTTAACTCCATTTGATGGTGGTACTCAAACTGAATGTGCTTCTTTTGATGATAAATTAAGTCAAATAAATGATAAACAGCCGGAGGAACCAGAAAGTAATGTGATTGAAGACGGTCATCCATTAGCAGATAAAATTGATGAATGTGACACGGTTGAAGAAAATGATTGGAATATAAAAGAGACTGACCAAGAACTTAATAAAGCCTGCCAGACAACAATTGATGAGGCATTGATTGACGAAAAAACGGATGTAATAGATGATGAAAAAAAAGACTACGATGCAATCGAAGATCCCGAAATTAAACAGACAGATTCTATTAGTGACGGTTGTACGGAAAATAGCGAGAATATACCTTTCATGGAAATGGATGACATAAATTTTATTTTACCTAATGACATGATCCAAAATGGACAGTCAATTATTTCAAAAGTTGATGATATTGAATGTTATAACGAAGCCAACAGAGATGATAGACCAGTGAAGTTGATGATTATTGGAAATGAGATAGTATGTAAGGGTCCAGTTGTAACTGAGGAGAATGCAAGTTGTTTGATAGATATAGAAGATCGAATGGATGATGGAAGTGTGTCGCAGGAAAGTTTGAATATACGAGCAGATGAACGAATGCCTCCACGGGGAGAACTATCCGAGCAGGAGAGCAATGGGGCTAGTGAAGTCGGTTGGGGTACTAGGATTTATCAGGAAGGCAGTTCAGGCATGTCAACATCATACGACTTGATGGCGAGAGAAAGTTGGGAAGCATCCGATTATTCAGATTCCGAAGCAGCAGTTTTACAAAGCCGAATCCCACCAATGAATGACGAATTTCACCAAGACGATGATGAAGACATGGACAAAAAAGATGTACCACTTAATTTTGACTGCACAACTTGTGGCGCATCTTTCCGATGTCCAAAAGAGCGACGTGTTCACCAAACACAAGAACATACATCTAAAGCGCCGATTAAAAAGCGGATAGTAAAAAAACGGGCCTCGGCTTTACTAAAGCCAAAAATTGAAGACACCAAGGAAGAAACTAGTGACATAGATGACCCAATATCAGAATCAAAAATAACTGAACCAAAAGAAGAAAATTTAAATGTTTTACAACCATTAGAAGTGAAAGACAGTCTATTATGTAATATTTGTGGTGAATTATTACAGTCATCAAAAGACTTAACAGCGCACAATAGAAAGATGCATAAACTCCGATTAAAAACTCTAGAACATAAATGTAAAATTTGTCAAACGTTATTTCCCACTGAGTCAAAATTCACACTACATTTAAAAACACATCCGTTAGAATGTCATTTATGTGGGAAAAACTTCTTTAAGATACCGAATTTACGTCTTCACCTTAAACGGCATATGGGCATAAAACCGTACAAGTGTGAGGTGTGTACGAAAGCTTTTTTAACGAAACAGAAACTTCGTGAGCATCAACACATTCACACTGGCGCAGCGCCGATCAAATGTCCCATGTGCGACGAGACTTTTCGGCGGCATTCCAATCTAGTGCAGCATCGCAATCGGCATCATTTAAACATTAAAAAAAAAGTCAAAGACTACGTATGTCATTGCGGGGAAATATTCCACTCGACAAATAAATTCAACTGGCACAAAGAAACGCATGAACCGAAACCGAAATCGTGTAAATTTTGTTATGAGAAATTTATACATAAAGCGAGTTTAACGAGGCATATTCGTCGAGCGCATAATCAAAGATATGTGCCCGAAGAGGCTAGAGAAAATGAAAATGTAGAGTGTGAAATATGTAAGGGAATTTATTTGCGGTCGAGTTTAGAGGCGCATTTGTATACTCATTCAGGGAAACGGCCGCATTCATGTCCGATCTGCAGTAAAGAATTCTCAACAAAATGGAATTTAAAGTTGCACAAATGGACGCATGCGGCACCAAATTCAAAACCCTATAGATGTGATCAGTGCCAAAGCGCGTTTATCCGCGAAGCGGATTTCATTTCGCACATGAATTCACATCGTAAAGTGCGCCCGTATACGTGTAATTATTGCGGATGTAAATTCATTAGGAAATATAATTGTTTGCGGCATGTACGGGAGCATGAGGAGGGGAAATCTTACAAATGTACTGTTTGTAGCAAACTGTTTCACCGATCGTACTACCTCAAGGAACACATGAGGGTGCACAGTGGCATTCGGCCATTTACCTGTCACATTTGCGGCAAAACATCCACGACCAAATCCAATCATAATAAGCATATGAAAATCCATCATGCCCGCGAGCCGGTCAGCACGGAGGGTTAATTATTACTTATTATTCTTTTATTTTTAAATCGACGTTTTATTAAAAGATATTCTATCCTATTTTAATTGTTGACTGCAATTGTGAACGCATATTTTCTTGGAGGACAACTTTTATAAATAAGTAACTTGGTTTGATTTGATGTTTGCTAGATTATCTTTGTTTTATTGGGTTGAATGTGTGTTAATTGTGATGTGAGAATTCGATTATTCTCCAGCAGACACTTGTTTAGAATGTACGGTTTCTCAACTGTGATATAATGTGGAACGCGGTTAAACAGGTGGAGACCTTCAACATTTATTGACTATCAATGCTAATTATAAGGAATTCTTTAATTTAATTATATTTCTTTATAATATTTGATTGGGCTCCAAGCAGAATTTTTTTTTTCAAAAATGGTTTTGAATCATTTGTAACTCAATCAACAAATGACTTTATAATTTGCACGAATCCATTTGGTTCAATTTAATTATTTGCATAGATTTAATTGTGCCCCAAGAAGAATTTGAGTTTAATGGTTCAATATTTGTTAAGTTAATTTACAAATATATTTTTTTAATCAAAATGATTCAAAATTATATATTTGAATAGGTTTTCCACGTTTTCGAATGGGTGTATTTTTATGTTTTGTTTTTAATTATTAATTTGAACTTTTAATATAGGTAAAGTCCCTAACTTTGGATATCTTTTAATAGTGATTACGTTACGATATATTGGACTAGTGTAAATTATTTATATTGTTTTACGATACTTTAACTTGTTTATATAAATGTTTTATATATATATAGCTCACGACATGACTGTTTACATCAGATTGTCAGTGCAATCGCGTGAAAAATTGTAGATTGTAAGAAATAGCGCCGCTTACATTTTTGAATGACCTAAAATGTAAGTTTATTATAAGTATCCCTCGATTATAGTCGAATGAACAGGGCGTGCGTTTATGCCGCTGAAATTCAACTGGTGGTTGGTTAACAGTGGTTGAGGAACGAATAGAACAAACGAAAATTGATTTGCTCTTAAATTCAGGACAATATTGGAGCGTAATCTTTTTTAAGTATAAACTCCTACGTTTATATATATATATATATATATATATATATATATATATATATATAAAATACACATTATATAGATGATGACAATTTATATTGTAGGTGAAATGATAAAAATCATTTAGTAGTTTTTTGAGCAAATCTATTTCGGTTGTTTGGTGATTTCGTATGCTCCTACATTGAAGCGAAGTAGATAGCACCTAACTAACATTATTTAACAAAAACATATACATTGTTGTTTTTTTTTTTTGTAAAATGATGTTGGTTTGATGTTTATTTGTACTATTTTACGCATTTATTTTAATATTATTTGATCCTTTTATCATAACAGAATAAAACGCACTGTATAGAAATTTATTTAAAATAAAACATATAAAAATTACCAATGGATTACCTCTAATGATTTCAATAAAATTTCTGTATTCTTTCGACATGAATTTGTTATTGGTTTACTTTCAGGGCCCCACAATTCGATTAATGAAGACCAGACTGTTTCAAAATCGAAACAAGCCAGTGTTTTAAAGAACTGGATGGCACTTTCCTAATAAATAAAAAAATGGAATCAAACTAAATTATTAAAAATGATTAAAACTTCCAACCTGTAATGGTATTGGTTGTCGGTCACTCAAATATGGCGTAACTGCAATCACAGCTAAATGAACATCTTCAAAAGACATTTCTAAGTTAGTTATTAACTGTGCGAAGTTATTCAAAATGATTAATTGTAATTTATAATTTTGCGTGTATCTATACGCGGCACCTCGATCTTTTAAATAACTTTGCTCTGATGTGTTTTTTAACGTTTTACAAATTTCTGGGAAGACTTCCCTAAAATAAAACCATGAAATAATTTGATTAAAAATATATATTTTTAACTTACTTTGAAGTCCGATGTCTAATAAAATCTTTAGATAGTTTAGCTAAAACTAATAATAGCTCAAAACTCTTATTGATTTCAAGAGGCTCTTCAGTTGATTGCAATCGATCGACTAACGGCGACCATATTTGATGCACTAGAGGTAGTAACTCATTTTCCCATGCGCTTATAAGCACAAGACCTTCTATTAAAATATTTAAAACTAATAGTTTACGCTCAAGTTTTTTACTGGGTAAAAAATGTAAACTTCTTTTCAGGACTTTAACTATTAATTTTATATTATCTGGAGGTACTTTTTTGTCATCTATAATTAATGATTTTATAAATTTATTTATTTTAAGATAACAAATTATCAAATACCGTCTTCTTCATGATATTCATCTTCAATTTCTTGTTTCCGTTGCACATCTTCCTCAAAGAGTTCTTCAGATGATTTACCCATAATTTCATCTTTATAATCATCACAATTGCCGTACATGGCGTAAAAAAAATCCATATTTTTTTTATATTCTTTCAATAGTTCAATATATCTATTGTCATTTAGTAGATTGATATTCAACCATCTTTTTAAATTTGTTATGAATGAGTAGAATACTTCTAGGAATGATGTTAGATTACGCGCTTGGAATTTATCGAAAGAGTGTAGTAATACCTTTAAATATATTTTTAAATGTTACCCGTAAAATATGTATGAAGAGTCGCAAAGATAAAATTGTAGCTAATAAAAACATTTTTTTGTAACAAATATAGCAACTTAAAACACTTACACCATCGATAATCTCCATGATTGAAGGTAACACATCAATTTTACTGTGTTTCATAACAACATTAAGCACATTCAAAACATTAATATCTTGATCTAATTTCTTCAGTCTTTTAACAACGTGAAACGAAAAATAATCGGTATTTTGTACAATTAAATCAGTTACACTATTATAGTTACATGCTTTTGATATTTTTACAATCGCTGCTAAACCTGCGGCACTCAATAAAGGTTGGCCACTACCTATAAATGTTTGTGAGAAATTATAGATACAAAATAAAAGTGTTTGATTTTTTTAATTTACCGGCTCTTTCTAAAATGATGTATAGAGTTTTAAATAAAAATTGTTTGTAATGAACACCAATTCCCACCGCCATATTTCCTAATCCTTCCACGAGTAAACACATTTGGATAATATTGAAATGGATTTCACTGAGTGTTAAATAATCTACGTCGGTAGGTAAATACCAATCAGTTTCGTTCATGTACATTTTCATTACGTCTGATACTATTAAAACGTGATTTTGTTCATTGTCTAATGTCACTGAAAGTATTTAGAAATCGAATATTACGAGATATCTCTAATAATCGTATTTGAATATGTATGATAAATTTAATAATTATTTTACATACAATATGTAGAAATATAGGCGACTCGGAATAGCTTGAACCTTGTTGTGCGCATTTCTATCACTCTTTCTTCTGCGCATATTGCGGTTCAAGCTGTACAGAGTAGCCTGTATCTACATGTAGCTTGGTTAGTTGGATAAAAAAATTGTTTTGCACAAACCTGAAAGAATTTCATTGAGAAGAAACACAACCGCATTCCTTTGCTCAAACTCATTCATAAACACATCGCACAGAGAATCAATTAAAATGTCTAGAGCATTAGATTTAGCGAGAAAATGTAATGCAGTTTGCATTTTAGTAAAATGTTTTTCTTCATGAATAAGTTTAAATTGTTTCCAATTTTGAGGTGTAGTCGTAGTAATTGATTCAAAATCTGTTTGAAATAAATACTTATCACTATACTCTTAGAAAATAAATATTATTATAATACCTCTGATTGAATGATCTTCAAATAAAGTTGCGTGTGTATCCTCTATTTGTGATGCAAACACTAAAAACTCCATCATCCGACCCAACTGGTCCGGCGATTGTAATATTTTACATAAATAATTTTGGCCTAATATTTTTATATAACCAACTAATAAACTCAATGCGGATAATTGTTCTTCTTTTCCTGTTACAAATATATTGAAATATACATATAATAAACATTTAATTTGAAGGAAAAAAAATCAAGTGTAATTTTTAGTTTTAGTTTAGTTACTAACCAGCTGTAATCAAAATTCGTGGTAACCTTGTGATAACAGCATAAAAATTCTCACACAAAATATCAAATAACGAAATATCTTCATGAGCTAACAAATCCACCAACGCAACCTTGGATTTCTCAGCAACAAATAGATGCTCATCTTCTGATAAAGAAATTAAAATTTCTATACAAAAACTCAAACAACATTCCAAACTTCTAAAATAAATTCATTCTATTAAACAATATAAAAACACAATTATTGAATTAAAATACTTTGAACATGTCCGTAAAATTTGGTCGCATAAATCACTCAATTCATATCGTACTAATTCATGAGAATGCCACGTTAATGGCACCAAAGATCCAATTATTATTTTCAAATTATCGCTAGTTTTTCTAAACCATTCCACTGATTTCGTTTCACATTCTAGAATTTGTTTCATGGCTTCCACATTTACTGGTTGAACTTCAACCGGTTTTGGTTTGTTCTCTTTGGATGGAAATTCAATTACTATTTCAGCATCATCAGGTGGTTCGTATTCAGTCATTTGAATCACGATTATTCGAGTCAAAGCTCTGATAGCCATCTTAAAATTAAAAATAATTTTTGGTCTGCTGAATCAAAATGTTGTACTATATTTACGAAAGTTATTTTGCGGCCTTGCTTTTCATCGGCGATTGCTGTATTTCGTAAAGCTATAGAAACCCCAGGTAAGAAGAACATAGTTGCATCAGCTACTTGTTTTCTTAATACTATATCTGTATCGTCAGCTTCGTCATGAACATAACACATTGTCATAAGACATTTTATTGCGGCCAATCTTAAATATTATTATTAATAATTTTGTTTACAAGATTATTTTGTGATGTCTCTTACTTTAAATCTCTCATTTTTTCTAAATTCAATATTTGCACACATAAGTAGAAAGTTTGCGAAAAATGCATTATATCTTTTCGAGTGTACAATTCAGATACAATAGTTGGCGATAATCTACTAAATAAGACAATTAAACAATTGATAACACTTAATTTTAATTCTTCGTCTGTCGATTGGACTAGAAATAAAAATGATTATATTTCATTTAAAACAGACATAATAATTAATAACTAACTAACTTATAGTAGAAGTTCGTCCATCGACAATTTGTTTCGTTAACACAGTACACAATCGAATAATAAATTGTATCTTTTCTATCGTCACTACTTCTAGTAAACATTTTAAAGTATCGATTATTTCTTGTTTTAGATTATTTTTATAGCTAAAAATTAAAGCTACTTGTTAATTTTAGTATCAAATTTTGTTTCTGCATTTCTAATACTCTAGTACATTGACTACAGGATATTCAAATAGTATTTAGAAGATTACTCGTATCTATGATTCGGAAAATAAAACTGGGATTTTGAATCGTGTACTGCGAGAGCCAGATTTCAAAAATGAATTCTATTCAGTTCTTTTAAATTCTAATTTAAGATATGGGAGATAAATTTGCATCTAGCATATTTTGAGTGTTGAATTTAGCTATCCAGATTTATTTTCCGAAAATTGTACTATCGAATATACTACTATAGAATTGAATTGTGTCAATATTAAAATATATAGTGAGTGGAAAGTTTATAATGAAAACAATACCTATTTTCTTTTTCGAGATGAATATAAAGTGGAAAGACCGTATATTCGAAAGCACTTTGAATAATGTTTTCATCATGTGTTGATATAAATTCTTTTAACTTGCATAATTGTTCAATTGTTGGGTTTTCAATAATACTACCACAAATAGGTTTTAAATGATTGAACAATATTGCTGTATGAGCCATCGTCATAGTTAATTATTACATAAAATAAACGTTTTATCGCTATAACAACTTTTCAAACAGGTTAACAAACAACAGCTGACGACCAATATGACATTTCATTTGTATAAAATAGAAAAGAAAAAGAACACCCTTCAAAAATTTATAACCTAATTTTAATTAATTAAATAAATCAATCAGACTTTTTTCTTCTGCCATAAATTTGATAATGTCGTGGTGCTACAGTGAATTACCATGGACAGATGTCCGAGATTTATTTCGCAAATGGCGAGAAAACAACGAAAGAAACAGCGAAGATGTAATCGAATTATGGGAAACGATTCTGGAAGACAAGTGTCACAAATTAGGGAACGAAAGTAATTAATTGAATGTATTAAATGAAAATACGTTGTCTAATTATCGTATTCATTTTAGAACCGGTTGTTTTGGAACAAGTATGCATTGCAGCATTGGACTGTATGCGAATCAACATCGCTGAGGATTGCATTAAAATGCTTTCTGCGGAATTCCCAAATAGCTTACGTGTTCATAAGTATGTAGCTATGAAGCTGGAAGCTTTGGAACGCTATGACGAAGCTCTACAAGTGCTGGATAACTTGATCAAGCGCGATGAAACAAATGGGGCATTGCGCAAGCGAAGAGTTTGTATTTTAATAGCTAAAGGCAAAATTCCGGAGGCTATTAAAGAGTTGGTGGATTATTTGAAAATGTAAGTTTTTATTTATAAAAGATCTCAATTGAGAAGCGAATGCATGCATAAATGAGGAAACAAATGAAGGGGTGGAATAGATGAAAATATCAATTTGTAGATTTCTTTATTTTAAAGCAGCATCCTGAGTTAGGAGTTTATTAAAAACATATTTCTATAAGATATACCAGCTTGTTTTACTATGATACGTATTATGCTAATGTAGTATGTATGTGTATGGCGTCACAACCAAAATAAATGTTTTGTACGAATATATATATATATATATATATATATATATATATATATATATATATATATATATATATATATATATATATATATATATATATATATATATATATATATATATATATATATATATATATATATATATATATATATATATATATATATATATATATATATATATATATATATATATATATATATATATATATATATATATATATATATATATATATATATATATATATATATATATATATATATATATATATATATATATATATATATATATATATATATATATATATATATATATATATATATGTATATGTATACATATATATATATATATATATATATATATATATATATATATATATATATATATATATATATATATATATACATATATATATATATATACATATATATACATATATATATATATATATATATATATATATATATATATATATATATATATATATGTATATCTATATATATGTATATATATATATCAGAAAATTGCTATTATTATATAATTATCAGGCTTTATATAGAACTGGTTTCATTTCCTTAAGCACTAGGCTAATAATAATGATATTTATGCATTTGTATTGGTTTGGCGATAAAATTATATATTAATATTTATTAACAAGAAAAATCTGCTATTATTTCATTAGAGCATTATAGTTAAAAAGTGACCTCATTCCCATAAGAGCTATATTAGTTAGCAGCGTGACGTCACAGTTATAGTCTATTTTGTCGCTCTTATTTATGAAGTATTGCATCGTTTTCTCAAGCAAAAAAATATCGCTTATGCTATATTAATGAGAGCGACAAGGTACATCATAAGATTAACGCAGAATTCTTACGAAATATAGACTATATACTGCATTATAAATCGAATTTCTTACATTGTTGCTTATTCATTATATATAATTCAAAATTGACATGCTTTTCTTATTTATTAAAATTCTTAACTATTATTTAATTTAAACTGCTACTATTTGGTAGCAGAAAACGAGATAGTTGACCCTTAAATAAAAAAAAATTGATTATAAGAACGCATTCATTTCAAGATGTAAATTCAATATTATATTTGTTAAATAATATTTAATGTTGAATTGTAAATGAGGAAAATTGAATCATTTGTCTAATTTATAAATGTGGTTATACATTGTAATCAGATTCATGTCAGATCAAGAAGCCTGGCAAGAATTGTGTGATTTGTATATAACCGAGCATGACTACGCTAAAGCCGCGTTCTGTATGGAGGAATTAATATTGCATAATCCACACAATCATCTAATGCATCAAAGATACGCTGAGATACGTTATACTCAGGGTGGTTTTGATAATATGGAAATGGCCCGGTCGTATTTTGCGCAAGCGCTTAAATTGAATCCACGTAATATGCGCGCCCTATACGGTATATATCTGGTAAGTTTTTTATAATTGCGTTATTTGAGTCCAGAACTAATAATAATAAGTTTTCAGACATCAAGCAACATAAGTAATTCGCAAAAATGCCCGGCTACCAAGAAAAAAGAAGCACAGAAACAAACTCAATGGGCGTTGACTCAAATTCAGTTGTCGTACAAAAATGTTGAGTCTGTTTCAGCATTAGAAGGAGTACTTGATGCTTTACAAATTAATTAAATATTTATTATGAATTTTATTCCATTGTGGTATTTGTATTTATATATATATATATAAGTGCTAGACGCATTCATTATGTTTTTGTTGTTTATTTAACATTGAATAAATGTTTTAGATAATGCAAAATATCTGATTTTATTTGTTAAAAACAAAAAATATTTTATGAAGCAATTTTTAAAGATTGGTTTATTAACTATAATTGCGTTGTGAAAACCATGAATTACATTTTTGCAACAATTCCAATTAATTTTAATCAAATAAACAATTCAATAAAATTACTTACATTTATTCTTTTCCGCTCTTACTGCTGCTACTACTAGAACTTGAAGAGCTAGTTCGTTTTTTCATAGGCGACACAGAATTTGATTTCGAATCATATCGAAAATTCAACTCCGAACTTGAACTCGACTTGCTTAGTGATCTTGAAGAAGATCGTCGTTTCCATTTCAACTTAGTTCGCGATCGAGACCGTTTCGAATGGCGTTTACTAGACCGCGATCTTGACCGTTTTCGTGATTTTGATCGATACTTTGATGACGATTGAATACTTTTCGATTTTGACGAATATTTCGGTGACCGTGATCGTTTATAACAGGATTCTTTCGAGCGGGATCTTGATGAACGAGATAGTTTCTTGTGTCTCGAAGGAGTACGACTTTTTCGACCTGACTCGGAACCTGATGAATGAGAATCTCGCCGTGTTTGATGTGGATACTTTTGTTTCTTCATACTTTTAGCGATAACGCGTTTTTGGTGATCTAGTTGTGGGAATAAATCTGCAAATAATAAATTAAAGATATATGAGGTGTGTTACAGTGGGTGGTTTTGTTAAAATTAAACCTACTCCTATTGCCCATTTTGAATTATGTGTCAAATGTAGTACATTCGCTAAAATTGCGAATATAAGCAAAGGAAAAAATATTTGACAGCAAATGCTATATAGTTTAGCAACCATTTAACCACTATCACCTACAAATAAAGTAAAAAATCAAAAATGCAAACAAAAAATTGTCAAATTTAAATTTGTAGCAACAAAAAAAAAAGCAAAAAAGCGATTATATTGCACCGTTCTACCAATCATATTAATTAATCCAAAATTTAAAATTTTTAAAATAATGAATCGCTATTTATCTAAATTAATAAAAAATAACAGTTTTTCTAAATAGCTTATAAAATAAGTAATACATTTGATAATGATTTAGTGGCCAAAACGCGTCTGATCAATGAAAACAAAAAGAGCTATAATCGAAGAAATGTATTTGTTATTTTTAAATCAAATTATTTAATTTCAATCTGCAATCGTATGATCAGTACAACGACGAAAATGTTTATGCGTATTCGGGTAATGTTCAAGCTATTCTAATTTTTGTTTAAATTTAAAACAATTTTTCAAGCAATTACCTTGCGATATTTCAAGCGCTTTTTTAGCAGAATTCATTTCAGCTTGTTGTATACTATGTCCCGTAGCTTTCGCTAAACGACGTCCACGAAAGTAAACAGCAACTGTATACACACGCGTATTAGTTGGCCCTTTGCATTCAATGACTCTGAAATTTTCTAATTTAAATACCAATGTAATAACTTGTTTCTGTAAAATAAATTTTAAAACAATTAAGAATACTTGTATACTGGTATATCAGGCTCGCCGCCATCCATAGTACGTAAAGTAAGGCAACATTGTTGCAATTTTGATTTAGGATCATTCCAATCTTGATTCATAATAAAATCTTGTAAACGTGGAAATAATGTGACTTGGCAAAATACTCGACAGTGCTCCAAACCCTAAATAGAAATGGAAATTTTTCACAAAACATCAAATATTAATGTTTTAATTATTTAACCTGGTCTATATATAATGAACCAACAAATGCTTCAAGCAAATCGGCCCTATCTTTAGTTTTTAATTCAGCTTTTGGATTATTATAAACAGCATAGTTCGACATACCAAGATCATCACACACTACAGCTTGAGTTCGGTTATTTACTAAAGAACTTCTTAACAACTATAATTTTGAGAAGATATGTAAACTATTCCTTTTAATTTTTGTATTATTATTGTTATTACCGAAAGATGACCTTCATGATGTTCCGGAAAGAATTTATATAAATATTCTGAAGCTATAAGCTGCAGAACAGTATCACCTAAGAACTCAAGACGCTGGTTGGAACCTAAAGTTAAATTTGTGTAGCCAATACTGCGATCGGTGAATGCCCGAGCTAATAATCGAATGTGTATGAATTGTACACCAATAGTTTCTTCGAATTTTGTCAGCTTTTGGAGGAGCTCAAAGTTTGGGATCCATTGACGGTCACCAGTTGGTTCTTGTTCTTGTAGAGGGTGAGGTGGTAGAATTTCCCATACTTCTAATAAGTGAGGATCGTTTTTGAATAATGTTATTCCGAACACTTTATCTGCAATCTATACAAAACCCAAAACAATCATCTATATTTGATTTTATATTTTTTAAACTATGAAACAGAAGACTTGGAAGACATTATTTTTATTTGTGATTTTGATTAGCACAATCACGATTAGATATAAGAATATTGATAATTTGTGATTAGATAATTGTATTGAACAGTCAAAGGCAAGCAATCATGAATATAGAGTAGGTAATCAGGATTAAATAATGACTGAATCACTATTAGTTTGATTCGATTAATTGCGAATCACTGTTGAAAAGAATATGCCTATATAATATACAACAGCTGCGTTATATGTAATGAATTTTAAATCAGATCCGATTTTAATTACGTAAAAGTGGAAATAACGAAAGAAAACACTTACCTCAATACCACCATCTAAGAACAATGCGCCCATAAGTGCCTCAAAGCAATTGGCCATTGCATGTCTAAGTTCCAAATCATGACACAGATCTGATCCATGCGCGTACAACATATACTGATCGAGATTCAACGTACGAGCTAAGACCGCCAAATGTTGATTCTGAACGATTGCAGCCCGATAGGTAGCCAATCCACCTTCCTCCAAGTCCGGAAACATTCGGAACAAATGAATCGAAGAAAGAAATTCGACAACAGCATCACCCAGAAATTCAAGTCTCTCATTATGGGTAATGTTCGATTCGGTCTCATACTTCTTGCCGAATCGAGACATAATATTTATGAGCGTGTTTATTCCTGCAGAAATAAGTTTTAGTAATTCTTTATCTTTATTTTGTTTTCTGTTGCCCTTTTTCTTGTCCGCAAACACACCTCGTTTTCTAGTATTCATATAATGAATCCGTCTATCGCCGTATTCTGGTTGACGTATGCCACAGTTCGTTAAACTGTTTCTTGCATGGTCAGGGTTCGTGCCGAAATTTTCGCGGTATGACGGATGTGTTAGAGCTAATTGCAATAAAGCGCGCGTTGAAAACCTATAACCGATATTTTCTTCTAATACGTTTAATGAATGATGAAACCTTAAGTGGCACACGAGTACTGGTATCAACATTGCATGCTAAACATTGAAGAATTATCATTCGATGTGTTATTTTATTTTTGTTTTGATTATCTACCTGTACTATATCACACATAATACCAGTGCGGTAGAATCCCTCGGCGGACACTGCGACTGTGACATCTCTTTTCATTTTACTTTGAGTGCGCATTTCTTGGAGTTTATTCTCTTTAGCTTCTAGTTTGCGCTTATCCTCAAATGTTGGCTTTGACATATTCGCTAATAGATGCCGAAATTTAACATAATCCCTCCAAGCTTTTTGATATCTTTAGTTTTCAAATACAAATAAAATATCAAATCAAAAATGTAAAATGTTTATTTGTAAAAAAAAATTACTCTGGATTTCCTGCGTAGCTCAATTGCGGTGGTCTAATTCCAAAATGTACAATTTCTGGAAACCGCAATTGCCCTGGAATTTGGAGATCGCTGTTTCGATCTAGTTGATCAACACGCACCGAACATGGTTTTTTTCCAGGATATGTTACAACCATACCCTATGATTCATTTATTTATTAAATAACAAATAATTAAAACGCATTTTATACTACTGTGTCGGTACTTTTTACATCAAATCAAATCGGTACTTTTTATTATTAAATTTCTGAATTTACAAAATACTTATTCGTTTAAGAGTATTTCGATATATACAATAAATCAACATACTTTTACTTCATCTGCCAACTCTTGCCATTCGTATTGAGACATTTGAACCATTGTGTTTAGATAAGCATCATTTATAAGCAATTTTGAACTGTCTAGTAAATATTGTAATACTTCTTTCATTGAAAGTATTTCTCTGCCATTATCTTTAAAATATAATTTAGTATTCAGGTTTGTAATATATACTTGTTAAATATGAATACCTGGAAGATCACGAACAAACCGTGGCATAAAATGAAACTGTGAACATCCATCGGTATCACCTGCAGCTTTAAAATCTAAATCTACTAACTCTAATAGCTCCCTAAATAAGTAATCATCTGAAATATGTCAACAATTCAAAAAATAGACACACGATTTTTGTTATAATATTTAACTTACGAAATAAATCAAGTTCTTTAACAGTAAAATTGTCTGGATGCTTTTCTTCGATGTATAATATAGTGTATTCAATATTAAAGCGTATGACTTTACATGTGGGCAATGCAACAAGTGGAAAGTGTGAAAACATTGAGAAACCTTCGAAAATAAATTCGTGCTCATCGTGTTTTATGATGGTTGGCGTTTTTGTAAGAAAGTTTGTTGGTGGTGAGATTGTAATACGGTAATGATATAATTTATCTGCATTATTTGTATTGATATCGCAGTGTTTAATGTATCGCTCACCGGCATAAATACCGTGCCGAATACCAGATTTTCTAGATTTGAATGAACATCTACATAATGGTCCATCGTTCATTTCACCTGGATCATTATACCTAGAATATTTTGTTACTATAAACTAAAAATCAAATAAATATCTTTTACTATATAATTTACTTAGTTTCCATAAACATTTTGATATTTAATTATTAGTAATTTTATATTTATCTGGTTTTGAGCTACTAGTAATCATTTTATTTATTAAATAAGAGAGAACTTTTAAATAATGCTTCTTTGTATGAAAAATGTTTGTGTTGATTCATGCGATCTATTTTAATAATATACTAGATTTAAAATACATTTTAATATAAACTACATGCTTATTACTTTTATTTAAAAGACGTTAAAAATGTATTTATCGTTAGGCCCTCATACAATCTAAGTTTTAATATCATATACAAAATGAATAAAAATTGTAGTGTTATAATTTCAATATTCAACACAAATAAACCTTTCCCCTAAGTTAGAAGTCATTACACAATCGGCAAACGCATACGTGTGGAATGCTGATTATTCTGTCAAATAAAGTTGTTATAAACTTGTGAAATACTTCTTAAAATATGGGCAAAATTGTAAAAAATAGTAGGAATTGCCGGAAATATAATAATAATTTTACTAAAATGTAAGACATTTCATGTTTTCCATTTTGTCTATTTTAGTATTTTTCAAACTTAATTATATTAAATATTTGATGTATTTTATAATTAATTGATTGGATGGTGGGCACTTGATGAAACATGTTTAAATAAATTTGTAATAAAAAATACTTGGATTAAGATTCACGAAAATTGTTTTATCTACGATCGTTTCGACCTCCTAATGATGATCGAAAAGTCGAAACGGTCGTAGAAATATTTATAACAATTTTCGAGAATCTTATATGCCAAGTATTTATTATTACAAATTAATTTCATGTATTTGCTACACACCAGACATATGATATTTATGATTATAGTAAGTGGACCCATGCGACTTCAAAATAGAATGGTTATTTTTAAATAGTTGCTTCAAGATTAAAAAAAAAACATCTAATACTGTGCTTTTTCTTACAAGATGCGTTAACATTTTAAACATATTTCTCTAATGAATTATATTCTTTTTAATGCATTAGTATAAACCTTGCATGCATCCCATATATAAATATAACAAATTCATTTAGATAATTCAGTTGCTTGCATTAATATTTCCAGAATTTGTTTAGTTGATAAATAAAAAACTCACCACATTTCCGGATGCAATCTATCTGGATGCTGTTGTTTTCTCGTTAATTCCTCCATAATATTCTCTTCCTCTTCATCAGTTAAATCCGATTCCGAACTGCTATCGGTTTCTTCGCAATGTTCAGCTGCATCAAACATTTCGTTTATACTTATTGTTAGATTAACAAAATACTACATTTTTACATTTATGTTTACAAAGCCGAGTCCTCTTTCTCCGTTGCGGTGGTTCATATTTCGGTTTCAACGCGTTGATTTTCTGCGCTTTAAGTACAAGCTCTTCATTAAATCTATTACAAACTTCGAATAATTTCAGAGTTCCTCTCGTAACTTTATGGTTTTGTTCTTCCTTCGCGTAATAAAGATCGGCTGGCGTAGTTCGGGTCCAAATCGCCTTTTCTCGTTCGATTATCTCTTCTTGAGTCAGTTTAGATAACTCTTCAAGTTTAGTAGATATTTCTTCGGATGTTGTACAATAATTTTTACGCCATCTAGCCAGAATTGCTTCTCTTTCATTGAACGGCTTGATAGAGATGTTCGTTTTCGATGTGGTGATATCATCTTTGCGCTGTGGTCTTTTGTATAAATCTTTATTTCGAGAATTACTTCGATGACTTTCATGACTCCGGGATCGTTTAGATCGTGATCGACTTCTTCGTCTACTCGATCTGCTATCCCTACTGCTGTGTCTCGAATGAGCTCGTTCTGATTTTATATATAATTTCGAAGCTTCCGTACGTTTTTTAAAATCATCCAACGATTTTTTATAGTCGCTTTCTTCGTGTTTAGGGGTCGTTGTTGTGTATGATTCAGAATACGTTTGGGGCGTTGCATATTCTTGATAGGTGTTTGTTGTTGTTGTTGTCGCATTGTTGGGCACGTTATAATAGCCATAGTAATCATATGTTGAATTGTCGTAGTAGTCATTTGGAGGCACATAAGGGTACGATGGTGGTGGCACTGTATATCTTTGTGGTGGATATTGCGAGTCCGCTACATACGGTGCTGTGTAGTTGAAGTTAGTTTCAGCTTCGTATCTGGGTGTTCGAAATGTTTCAACGCTGGCTTGCGGTGGTGGAGGATACGAAAATTGAGCCGGCTGCATCGGATTTCGACAGCGAAATAGCTCATTCTGGTACATACCTGGCGGTGGGAAACTGTATCGCGGAGGTGATCTACCCGAGTTTTTAGTCTCGTTATCCATGATTAAAATTTGTGTACTTCATTTATCTCGAATTCTAACCTATATATGTCCAAATCAGCAAACATGTACAACCTAATCAATACACTTTCTTACATGTTTAAAATACATTTCTAATTTTATATTTTTAAGGAACTAAAATGGTGATTAATTTTCTTATGTATGTACTTTGTAAGTATTTGTTTAACCACATCCCACATGTAGTAAAATGTGGCGAAGCGTAATTTATGTTATAATAAAATGTGATTTCGGGATTTATGCTAGCTTATGTCATTCATAAATAAACATACAGAAATGCGCAGTACATTAGAATTTTAGAAATAGTCGTTCATTTGCGAAATAAACGTTTGGGATTATATTTGCGATACGATCTTGAAAATGGTCGCGTTCCGAAATGAGTACTTTAAAAATGTATCGAATTTACCTTGGTGTTCTACGTTTGTAGAACTTCGCATGACTTTTCATTATCGAATTTAATTTATTTTAGTTTAAAATGTAAATATACTGGCATTAAAATAAAGTTTTAAAATATATTGTAGATGGCGTTGAATATGGAAACTGAATATGCGCATTATAGACTTTTTCGTTTGCAGTGCGTTCTTTTTCTCTTGAACCAATTTAGTATTCTCAGTTGTGTCGTAATCAAAAAAGCCTACATTACCGCATTTTATTCCCCGCATTCCCATTCAAAATGAAGCACCACAATGGTTTCTGTTTTGTATAGGGGGATTTGTTGACGTCATAGCAGAAATTTCTAAGTGAGCCAAAGTGAACTGGCTAAATTCTAAATCGAAAGAACGGACTTCTTGGTCATTTGCATTTGCTAGTCATTTGCTTCGCTCAACCTTGATGTCAAGTTGGAAAATTCTGGAATAAACGGTCCACGTTTTCGTAGACAAGTTTTATTCTTGTTTATTCTAGAATTATCTGTTGTAATTTGTGGTCGCATTGCGTCGACATAAAGATTGTGATTTGTTAAAAATCTTGCGGTCATTTACGAAGTTTAACGATTTTCTAGCTTGATATTCAGGTATATTGATTTCAACTTTTTTTTGTTCTAAAAATATAATTACATTTTATAACATAGATTATTAGCTTAATTTGTTGATGCGATATTGTTTATTTTATACATGTCAAGTACTGAGGAATTTTATTGATTCTTTCTGGTGACATAATAGTTTCTTTGTACTTTTTAGTGCTGAAACATGGTGAAGGAAACTAAGTTTTATGAGATACTGGGAGTAAAGCCAGGATGTAGTCCGGATGATCTAAAGAAAGCTTATAGGAAACTGGCTTTGAAATTCCATCCAGACAAGAATCCGAATGAAGGCGAACGATTTAAACAGATTTCACAAGCTTACGAAGTGCTGTCCGATCCAGAAAAGAAACGCATCTATGATCAAGGAGGAGAGCAAGCGCTTAAGGAGGGAGGCGGCGGGGGTGGCTTCTCCAGTCCGATGGATTTGTTTGATATGTTCTTTGGAGGTGGATTTCCTGGGGGTCGTCAACGGCGTGAGCGTCGAGGTAAGGACGTCGTGCATCAGCTGAGCGTGTCATTGGAGGAATTATACAAGAGTACACTCCGAAAACTTGCATTACAAAAGAATGTTATCTGTGATAAGTGTGAAGGACGTGGTGGAAAAGTCGGCGCATGCGAGCAATGTCCAACATGCCGTGGTAGCGGTATGCAAGTTCAAATTCAACAACTTGGTCCGGGCATCATCCAGCAGGTTCAATCCATGTGCAGTGACTGTCGTGGATCTGGCGAGCGTATTAATCCGAAAGATCGTTGCAAACATTGTCAAGGCCGCAAAACCATCAAAGATAGGAAAATTTTAGAAGTTCACGTAGACGCTGGAATGAGCGACGGCCAAAAGATCATCTTCAACGGCGAAGGTGACCAAGAACCAGGATATGAACCCGGCGATATAATCGTAGTTTTAGACGAAAAAGAACACAGTATATTCAAACGATCTGGCAATGATCTATTCCTAAAAATGGAGATCTTATTGGTTGAAGCCTTGTGCGGCTTCCAGAAAGTAATCCGGACTTTGGACGATCGAGATTTGGTTATTACAGCGATACCAGGAGAAGTAACCCGGCACGGAGAGTTCAAATATATTTCGAACGAGGGTATGCCGTACTATAAAAATCCACAGGAGCGAGGTCGATTGCTTGTGCAGTTTATCGTGCAGTTCCCGAGCGAGATCCCACCGGAAGTCGTGCCTAATTTGGAGAATTGTCTACCCGCCCGACCGGAAATCATGATCCCGGACACTGCAGAAGAATGCATGTTAGTGCCCATGGATCCGGAGCAGGAGTCCCGTCGGCGGCACCAGAAGAACGCTTACGATGAGGATGACGAGAGGAGAGGACCTGGAGTTCAATGCGCCGCAAGTTAGATGAATTGTAACTGGATTTTTTCGATTAACTTATTACTCATGCACATTTGTTGATGGGCATCGATTTGTATTGGTTGTTTATTTCATTCTAGATTTAAATATTGATAATTCTGAATTTCAAAATTCAAGGTGACTGCACGCGATTTGATTTAAATCGATGCGCAGCTATAAATGTGGTAATTATAGACATGCATAATGAGTTAGGTAAATGTATTTAAATCACTTCATATGTATTCCATAAAAACACGTATTTATGCTTTAGATTGATATGCCCCTTAGTATATTAATAATACCAAAACAATAAACTATGCTGGCTTGATTTCAACCCACGGAAGTTTGATACTAATTTAATTCTTATATGTATGTATGTCTGTTTAGCGAAGTTAAGTGACTTGCTTCATTTACTGTATAGTTTTGAGTATTATGTTTTTAAATGATAATATATCTCAATATATTTGATTTTGTTTCTTTTTGAGTTTGAAGAAAAGTTAGTAATTAATCGGGATTGAGAAATGCATTTTTTTATGTTTCCTATCTTATAACCTGTCTGTAGTAGTAAAACTTGAGGTTTCCATGTTGATTTTATCTTTCAAATACATTGAAATAATCCTAAAACGAATGCGAAGTCATTATTTTTCAACTCCGGTCTATGCCTACCAATCATATTTTCCCTAAATATCATTTGCAAATCATAATAATGAGTTATAAATTCAATATGAAAAGTAATTTATAAATGCTAATAAATAATACAGTTCCTAGCTGGCTTTGTGGCTTAATTTAATTAAAAATTAATCTTCCTAAAATTAGAATTGTGTATGGCATCGTTACGATTTTAGTTGATCAGGTAGCTGTAAGATGGCTGCACAATGGCAACCGCCATTGTCTGCTCAGTCGAGACACCGCAAAGACTTGTGGGACTTCCAGAAGGGAACCATATTATATTTTTCAGATATCATTTACGTATTACACAGCGGAGGGAAAGCTATATGGTGAATGGCATTTTCATTAGCTTTCGTCTTCGTTGTATTTAAAAGTGTTAATATACATAAAAATAACAGTGGATTCAAGTTTAAATGTTGTTTATAGTGCTAGTGTGCTAGGTTACGTGATATAATCGTGTATTTGGTGCAGGTGTTGGGTTAACTCTACTTGTGTTGATAACATTGAATAATCAAAACACTAGTTTACATCTTCGTTGAACGAATTCGATTGTTTTTTTAATTTGGTGTAATGTCAATTTGGGAATTTATCAAGTTTTCACATAAAAGGAAAACGTCATGCAGGTAAATTTTTACAAGCAGCTGTCTTGTTTACAGTGGTTAACCAAAACTTTTAGTGGAGTAATTTTTATTGGCCGTTGTAAATCATATATTCGGTGGAAAGTAAACATTCACTTATATAATTTTATTATTATAACCTTACAACCGCATATTTCTATGGATTTACATGAAATATGAGCACTTTAAAATGTTGTACTAGAAGTTTGGTTATTTTTCCTCTCTGTCCATTTTGTTTTTATTATTTGTTTAACTTGTAGATTTTGTTTATTCTGATCAAAGAATATTCTGTTGTTTTATTTAGATAAAAACAAATTATTTATAATTATATGTTGTTTTGTTTATATGTATCTCATTATTGAAATTATAAGCATTCGTGTTTTAAGATTATGCAAAAAATAATTTTGATTCCAGAACACGCATTTTGCTTTATATGTTTTTATACTTGAACATGTTATATTTTACTGAAGCAGATTTATTTTCAATTAGGGTCTAAATTAGTTAGGTTAGGACATTATTTTGAATTGGCTCTGTTATTTTCGAGTTTATCTAATAGTAATTATAATTTTAATTGCTTTTTGTATTTTGTTTTAAATACTTATGTTCGGATCTTTTCATTAATGAGCGCTTATGGTTATCACATTTAATAAATAAATTATCATCTTTATATAATAATAACAAAAAAAAAATCATTTAAAACATATCGTGGTCTAGGATATTTGAGCTCATTTATAATGTTTTGATTATATATTAAAGAGTTTTACTCTAGGTATAAAATATATATATATATATATTTTTAGCCGATTTTACGTAATAAAAACCAAAATTCAGATTTATTTAATGATTTCTTTTGATAAATAAAATAGAAAATGATGTAGTATGTAGTTATAAATAAAATTGTGTTTTGTGCGCAGCAGAATTCAAGAGTAAAAAGAGGCCCCCAAAGTGAGCCAGTGATGTTTTGCCACGATGGCTGGCAAACCTGATTTATCGGTGTCTCCACAACAGCAACAACCACCCGGAGTCCAAAATGTCGTAGTGTATGTTTCAAATGACAATTTCGCTCAAGCTTACGCAGTCAATCAACAAAATGTCGCCGCATTTACATCTCAAGGCTCGGCGACACCAATTTCCCAGCATAATGGGGGCCCGATGGGGGGCTACGCGGGCGCTGGAACACCATCGATGGCCCCCATGCACAAGAACATTCTCGCCAAGTCGAAACCGATTGAATTCCACCAAACGGGCAGTACCGTGTTGGAAAACGGTTCTGTAGCGACACAACCGGGTGGCTTTTACACCCAGAATGTGATCACACAGAACGGCTATCCGCATAACATCACTGCGTACCACCATAACAATCTAAACCATCATACAGTGCTAAATTCAAACAATTTCGATCACAACACGGTGAAAAATGTGATCAATTTTAGTGCGGCGCAGAGTGGTGATATTTATTCTGTCACTCCTTCTGATCATCAAAAACAACATAATGTATCAGTGTTTGCGCACCAAGTTGCTGATAACAACAAACAACAACAGAATATTTCTGTGTATTCGGTCAGTCCGGATCATCAGAAACAACAACAGCAACAACAACAGCAAAATATTTCAGTGTTTTCGGTAAGTGATCATCAAAAACAACAACAACAACAAAATGTGTCGGTATATGCGCAGCAAATATCTGATAACAACAAACAACAACAGAATATTTCAGTGTATTCGGTTAGTCCGGATCAACAAAAACAACAACAACAACAAAATATTTCAGTGTTTTCGGTAACTGCAGATCCTCAAAAACATCAACAACAAAATGTTTTTGCGCAACATCAAACGGCTGATAAGCAACAACAACAACAACAACAAATATCAGTGTTTTCGTTAAGTGAACATCAGAAACAGCAACAAAATGTATCAGTGTTTGCTCAGCAAATGTCTGATAAGCAACAACAGAATATAGTGTTTTCAGTAAGTGATCATCAAAAACAACAACAGCAACAACAAAATGTGTCACTTTTTACTCAACAAATGTCTGATAATAACAAACAGAATATTTCAGTGTTTTCGGTTAGTCCGGATCAACAAAAACAACAACAACAAAATATTTCATTGTTTTCGGTAACTGCAGATCCTCAAAAACAACAACAACAACAAAATGTTTCAGTTTTTGCGCAACACCAAGTGTCTGACAAGCAACAACAGAATATTTCAGTGTTTTCGTTAAGTGATCATCAGAAACAACAACAAAATGTATCCGTTTTTGCGCAGCAATCACCTGATAACAAACAACAAATCCAAGTGTTTTCTGTTAGTGAAAAACAACAATCTCCTCGGGTGGATAAAGATAATACCGGTGAAACATACATAGCAACCGAATCGGGATTCGTCGCGGTGATGGGGGGCGAAGCCCCCGGACAAAATGGGGTTTCTTTCCCTAGATGTGATTCCGTTCGTTCGGACGCGGCGGAATCCAGTTGCTCATCGTTGAGCTCGTCTGGTGAAGTTGATACTTCATCGTCAACTTCTTCAGGACCTGGTGGTGTGGTGTTGATGTCGTCGTCACCGCAGACTACTCAGCATCCACACCACCAGTCCCATTCGGGTGATTTGGTTATGTATGATAACAGTAGTGGTGGTGTTAGTGTTAGTATGCGACCTGGACAATCTTTGGGGAATCTAGTGTTGACTATGGTGCCTCCAAATGTGGCGGGACCCCAACAGATACACCAGGGGCCTTCTACGCCGGGACCTACTGTGCCCTCAACAATAACAGTGCCGCTCGGATGGAAGAGGATCGTCACCAATGGCATTGTCATCTATCTAAGGTAATAAACAACTTCATCTTTATATTTTATAGATTTAACAAATTTTATGCTAAGATGCTTTCAAATTGTCAATTTTTTTATATTAAAAAAAACATCTAATCGGTACAATCGGGCATTAATAGATCTGATAAATTTATATATAAAGAATGTTTTAGTAAGTTTCTTTTAACATAAATTTAATAGGGGAATCACGATGCTTTTAATAAAATTGTGCTATGAAATATTTTTATCTGGAAAAAGAAAAGAAATTGCCAGAAGCATTTTTCATAACGTGCAATGCATAGAAAACAAAAGCCGCTGATTCTTCTGGGGTGTGTATTTTTTTCGCGAAAACAATAAGGTATTGAAAGTCACGTATCAATGACGGGTCATTTTTTAAATCGTTGCTGAAAGAAAGCAAGGGGGTATCGTAGTACGTGAACAAGAGAACAGAGTGCCGCAATATGCAAGCTGACATTCCAAAGCCGTGTTTCCGGGTTGCCCAACCGATAGTCCCGTCCGCGTCCGCGTCCCTGTGTATTAGTGCGCGTGGACGAGGGATTAGCCAAGTAACTTGGTGTTGTTCAGCTTCAGCTGCCTGTATGTAGTGTTCTTTTATAGCTGGCCTCGCTTTTGCGTCTTTTCTTTGTGGCCGTAGCCAGCCCATAAATCCTCAAGTGTCGGTGGCTTTTAAAAGAGCTTCGACCTCTATCTCTCTATGTCCGTTTCGTTTTTACGAATCTTACACCAGAATTTACGATACTATTGTGCAATGCGACCAGTGTAATTATTGCTCAGAACGAATGGCCCTTTAACTTTACACAACACATTGTCGTTTCTTTCTTTTCACTCTAGTTAGAACCTTTAAAATTTACGGTCCTTTCTTTCAAAACTGTATAGAGTGATGGTCCGCTCTAAATAGGGTATTTGTCGCTCGATTTTCTTTTCATCATTAAACTTGTATAGATACAATTTTATATGTTAACACTTTACAAATTTAATACATATTCATCCTAAATCGAATCGAATTTACTTTCGCTTTTACCTAAATTTTATTATTGAATACTTTATATTTATATCAATAAAATCGTATTTTGGTGGAATTCGAATGTCAAACAATTTCATTTATATTCATCAAAACGTGATTTTGTTGTTGTTAAAAAGAAACACAACATATATTTACCACAGCTATAAGTATAGTCATTATGGGTATCTGTGTATTTGTTATTTAGTAAAAAGAAATTCATAATTAACATTTAAAAATAAAAGCGTCTATTCTATACTGTTGAAGAACTTAAAATATCTAAAGAAATTGTGACATTTGACCTTTAAAAAGATGAAAGGTCAAAACGTTTTTAATAAAATTTAATACTGATTACGCATCTACATTGAAATCTGTGTAGCTATAATTAATATTAATCAAAATAAAACAAATGATTCCACAATATTTTAAATTAACATACATACATATATAACAAGTGCATTCATTACAAACAATAGATAAAGTAGTTAATTAAAAAGTAAATACGAGTCCATAATAATGAAAAATAATGAATAATTCATATTGAAAACTAAAAGTTATGCGATAGTTATGAAAGTATGTGTGTGTTTAGTGATGAACATGCTACATCTAACGATAGCTCAATTGATAGTAATGCATTAGCTATTTGCTATGTGCGAGTGCGAGTCACCGTGGATCTACTAACTGGCACAAATTGCGTCGATTTGCTTTAAATTTGCACCAATTACTCACTGCACTTACGTTCTACATCTCTAAGCATCAACCAACACTCTTGTTTATCACACTAATTATAAAGAAAAACAAAAACGAAACGTGTTAGTTAAACGATTGCGATTGCAACGCTTTGAGGAAAGCGAATAAAAATTAAATAATTCATTTCTTACATTTACACCAAAAACATTCTATTCTATCATTTACCTATGTGCGTTTTTAAGTTTAAGGATTATTATTATGTGTGCTGCCATCTACAAGTAGAATTACGAAATAAGATACAGCGCTTGCGGACAATCGGAAATGTTAACAAACGATTATTCGTTTACAAAGACACGCATTGCGCAAGCTTCTATATTAGATGTTTTTACACTTGTTTGGTAAAAAATAAAAAATAATTGGATATTTAAAGAAAAATTGTAAATAAGTTTGAAATTGAGTGTCGGTTTGAATGACAAGAAAACACGAAATGTACCTTATTATGGGTACAGTATGGTTGACAAGAGATTTAGATGGACAGTGTATGGATTTCGCAAATCCTCTGAAATGAGGTCACCGTTTCGTTCTCGGCTTTTGTCCGCCCTGTGACGGATTCTTTTCGCGAGAGAAACCGAGACAACATTCGGATACATATCGCTAGCCTCTTTTCTCTACACTCTCTCCTTTATGCTGGTTTTAGCCAGCGAGGAGTTGGTTCTCAGGGGATGTTCATACTCTCTGTTCCAAAACCAACGGTTGAGATTAAATTGAAGTTGGACGTGCCCCAATTTCACACAGCTACCGCTACCTCTTCTCCTTCTCTTTCACAACCGTGTGCAATCTTTATACATGTAGGTAGACGAGGATGAACATTGTAAATAGATTAATGGAACATCAACATTGACGTATTTATGTATGTTGTTTTTCTCCTGCAAACAAATTAGTTTTTATAGATTTTAAAGGTGAATTATGTATCAAATTTGTTTGGAATTGAGTTTATTCAAAACCTTAAGTAGTGACGTACGATTTTAGAACTTCGCTTTTAAAAATATTTTATTAAAAAAAAGTTATTTTTGGGACACACACATAATTGGATATGATTTAAAATGGTCGCATTTCATAATGCACATGAATCATACACTGTTAAAAAAATTATGTGGAGCTAATTTTGAATTACCTAATTGAATTTAGTTTTACCACTAATTTGACTAGAATTATAATTTCTTAATCGTAAATCTGTAATATTTTACAATTGTTTACAACAACGTAGTATTTTAGCAATAATTATTGTTTTACATATATATATATATACGTATTCGTTAACATATATACCAATTTACTACCTACATGAGTCATGACGTTATTATGTTTGAGAACTGCTGGTTTAATTAAAACACAAGTCTCAATTATAAAGGGGCCACTGTCAGGGTATATGGTATAGCACACCGCAACCAAGCGATCTCTGAAACGACAATGAACGACTGTGTTGTGGGTGGATACACATACACACAGCACACATAATCAAAATATCAACTCCTACGTGTTGGGCTTTACGTCAAAATTGTCCAAAATAACATAATAATTGCGACTTTATTTTACTCGAGGTTCTATTCAGAAAATAAATAATGTTATACAATTTATGGACAACTAAACAAATTTCTAAACATTATAAATTACATAATCTAGTTTTTTTTATATTTAATCAAATTTACGACATTCATATCTAAGGTTGTAAATAATTTTAGGTATTACGATTGCCATATCTTAAATTAGCTTTGACACTTGTAATTTAGTCAAAAACTAAAATACTTTTCAATCAAACCACATCTAATTTCCATGGAGACGATTTTTATTTTTCTAATATCTTATGATTTTTTATGATTATTAAAACCAGCTTAGAATTACTTCTATTAATGTTAATTCAACCGCGAAAGTCTTATTTTTTGATTTAATAGCGATTTCTAGGAGCAATTCACACATTTCTGTGATCCAGGTTTATATTTACATTTTTTGGGCTTGATTTTAACAAGCCCTCTAGAACTCTAGATATTTGTATTTGTTTTTTCATCGCAATATACAACATTGTACCGATTTGACTTGTACATATCTGAGCATGATCACAGATTATCATATAATTCAATGCAAAGAAAAATGCAAAGATTTTCTCCAACAAGAGCTGGAGAGATTAAGGTGTGTAACATAATGGAACGCGCGGTAGAAAAGGATCATGGGTGCGAATAAGTGCTTTTGTGATGTGAGGGAGGTGTGGCAGAGCAGAGGTGCAAGTTAGCGCGTGTGCTAATATTGATTCGGCGTGGACGGAGTCCGTGTGCGGTCGGTGGCGTCCAACGACCTTCCCCTCTAAGTAAGTAAGTAAGTAAGTAAGAAGAGGGCAGACGAAGCGAGGAGTCAGTTGCTAGAAACCATATAGCTTCCTTCACTGCCAATTCGCTCGCACAAGGGAGCAACGAGGGAGATGCACGGACACAGATCATAACAAGTGTAACAAAGATAGAATGGCGTAAAAGGATCGATCACTGAACGTAGTCACTATTTATCACACTGAATTAACCGTTCACTAGCTCTTGCGATCTGTTTATTAAGTTTAATTCGATTAACTTGTGGAATTGAATACGTAATTTGGGGATCGTATTAATCATTTATTTTACGTTCTCATGAGGATATTTTTCTGATATTATTAAAACGTAATATTTGCCACTTCAAATTGATTAATGCATGAGAAAAGACAAAATACAATAGATTTTATTATTTGGGAGGAATACACATGTAGTATATATGGAGATTGCTTGTACCTATAAAACCTATTTTCAAAATATATTGTTCATCTAAATTAATTTTTTTTTATATTTCGGATATTTGCAACAAATTGAAATAATTAGAAAAGTTGAAAAAATACAAAAATTACAATTGAAAATTAGTCTTCTTAATTATCTAAAAGTTCGTCCAAAATGCAACATCAGATAAAATCTAAATGAAATTAAAAAAACCCGTAAGTCATATTAAAAAACTTTCATCTTTGACTTGAATAATGTCAATTAAATTTCGGGCACCGTTGGAAAAAGTTCAAATAGGTATTCTAGGGTGTGCAATGCTGATGAGTCAGGGGATGAAGCCAAGCACGAAATCACCAATCGAAAAGTTAAAGTAGGGTGCTAGCGGATTATACTACGCCATCGTGAAGCAATGAGGGTAGCGTAGCGCCAACCAGAATCTAATTTTGTGAGGTTTAATGTCATTAACGAGGTCCGGTCGTGATTCGAGACTGCAATGAGTTCCAAATCGAACACCCGTACTTGCGCTTCCAACGCACAAAAGACCAATTAAGGCGTCCGAGGTGAAACAACGAGTAACACCCCAAGAATATCTACATTTCAAGACGATCCGTAATGAAATACAATTTTTAATCTAAGAGTTGTGATTAATTTTAGAATACAAGTACAGTTATAGAAATCATTTATATCTTTCGTAAAATAACAAAGTAACATTTTATTTCTTGTGATGTAACGATAGAAAATCGTATATTTCTACTCTTAAATACGATTAAAGTGGGCGATAAAATGACAATGACAAATAAACAAACAATCATTCCTCCTCCCATAGATATGGAGTACCTTCGTTGTCGAAGTAGACCTTCTGGTTCGGAGGAGTGCGATGAAAGATCTTAAGAACAATATGTGCAAGACAGGGATGGGAACATGGTTAGGTCGATATCCGTGTTCTACTTTCTATAATACATACGACGTGATCAATAAATAATAAACTGATGTCAGCAACGCGTTCGTATATGTTTATAAACAATTACTGCAATGGGAGTACAAATGCAATTAATTTATTGATATAGGAACGGGCATATAATTAAGGTTAACATTCACTCAATTCTTTTAAGTAACACTAGAAATACAAAACAATTAGTAGCTCTTTTAGAATTTTTTTCCTCCCGATTTTCCAATCAATGTTTAGAAGTTTATATAAATATTATTGTCACTCCTACAAACTTTCACATTCAAATCAAACTTAACATCTTTCAATTGAAATACATAATGTCTTTTCACACAAATAACAATAATACAACTTCAATTACAATTGCTTGTAATTACATACATGGTGAAAGGCATCTGCTAACAAATAATTGATCAAGTGTAAAAGCAAAAAGTCTCATTATAGTTTCCATCACGATTCTTAGATAGTTTTTATTTTCACTCAAACAACACTTCACCATAAATGTCAGGAAACATAATAATATAGGTATGTCGATTGACAAGTATACAGTTATATACTCAACTCAGCAATAGCTATTTCACACACACACACACACACACCAAAAGAAACGATCAAACTCTTAGGGGCTAGTATACTAAACACCTTTGATCATGTGGACATACACTTTTCAATCTATTCCAAACAGTTTACGCGGCTGTCTGTAAAAAAAAAAACTGTTTCCCTAGCGCTGGTGAAAGATGTATAGAGTTGGATTTATTTTTAGACCACTAGCGTTAAGATTATTTCTATTTTTGGAGTTTTCTCTCAGACAATCTTCCTCAATTTGTATCGTTCTGTTTCTGAAATCCGCTTTATTATTTTTGCTCAAATTCAAACATTACTTTTAAAGTAGTGGATATAAAAACCTTTCATTTTTCTAGAATCTACAGTTTTGCCCCACTACTAAATAGTTTTATCTATATGTTTTATTCATGCCAAAAATTAATTATATTCCCAAAAGGAAAATAACTAAAGGTTAAAGATTGCATCAAGGTGAAAGTGCTCATTAATTTACCTATCAGATTTGGCTGTAGCTATAATGCAAGCATCAGAAACTTATGGGTGATGGAGTGTTGACCTTTTTGTTCTGATAGGTGAACTAGAAGAGAAAGAGAACGGTTTGTTGTGAGCTTGATCGGTAATATAACAAGCCCACACGGACACCAGACCGTTGACTTGATGTCCAGTCAGCTCAGTGACCACAGTTTCCCCATTGTTCAGTTTTTGGTGTTACAATTGTTAACATACTTTTTTCTATGGTCTCTTATCGTTTCACTTCGAAAGTATCGACAACACTGACTCTATAAAAAAGTGAAAAAAACATATTTGAAGTTCATATGAAGCTATAGTTAAAAAATAAAATAAATCGTATTGTAAAGGTTACGGAGAACTTTCAAAATCATTCATTATGCTTCATAACAATGCTTTGGATATTGTTTTGAACAAAGACCCATGTATTGGATACGACAATAAGGTCGGTAATTTAACAAGTTGGACTTGACCTGTTTTGGAAAGTTGTTAAAAAAGGACTATTACTAAAAAGCTGTATAGTGTTTGATTTGGTAGTTAAATGATATTCAATTTGTAACAAATAATAAATTAAACATTTTTGGAGATTCTGACCATCGTTGTTCTAATTGGAAACATTTTTTTGTTTTGTTTAAATACTCATCAAACATAAATATAGTTGATTTAGTATTTAATTTGATGAATCTAAATGAAGTAAGTAGTGTTAATAAATTGTCGCTCTCATATACCAGTACCATAAAATCAAGGTAGTTGTGGTTGGTAATAATATATAGCAGATAATAAGAATGAAAAGATGTAAGGTAGTAAAAAGTAAATAGTATTCTAAAAATATCTATCTAAGCAGAGTATGAGTTACGACTGTTCTATGCATATGATGCCAGGCGTACCTATGTATGTGTATGCTTATGTGGTACGTACGTGTAAATGTAAAAGTACCTATGCTAGACCGTTTTGAGTTAATGCCATGAGTCGAGTATGGTGCACATGGTCGTCCGTTCAGTTCGCTGAATTAATTATTATACATCGCACCGTCTGACATATCTGCTTCATAATATCTGTGGTACGAGGTGCTGCTTCACTCATACACATACATCTTTTTAAAAAACTGGTCTTCATATTATGGTTGTGTGAGTATATATGTAAGTGTATGGAGAAGGCTCTACTTATTTATAGGCATACGTTTAACCGAATAAGGGAAGACCAGCTTCGTATGTATTTGAGTGTATTTGTACGTACACTCGCACACTAAAATCTAGTGAACTTTATAGATTAGCTAGGGGAAATCAGGAAGTATAAAAAATACAATAATTTCTAATCATATTTAATACAATCATCAAATATAGGAAAATTCATACACATATTCAATTAAATTCGAATTTAATCTTGAATCAATTTATGAATTAAAGTTTTTACTGTATAATTTCATGTCGTATCTTTTAGTGATATTTAGTTCGCAGTACGTAGTATAGAAGAACTTAAGTGTTTGTCTGCATATTAAGTCTCGGGTTAAAAAAATTATTTCACAACGCTTTGATTTAGAAAATGTATATAAGTCATATACTTGGTAACAGGATAGTCGATCGCATGCTATATCGTAAGACCAACTTTTGTCGCCTCTTCTCCTCTGAAGGTACCGAACTAATTACAACCAAATTTGGCACACATATTGTATAGGTGCCCTAATGAATCCGCTCGCATTTTAAATCTAACCAGTTCCGTACATCAGCAGATATATAAAAAAATGTATTTATAAATATTTTGATTCTACCAAACAAATCTACGTAAAATTATAACTTTTTTAATGGATTTATTCAGGTTATAATCGAAAGTCGTAAAACAATAATGAAAATAGTAATTTTTAAAATAAATGGCAACAAAATTACGAAGCCATTGCTTGTTTTAATAAAATGTCGATTATATTTTCACTTAAACAAATTATACCTAAATGCTTTCTTGTTTCGTAAAGTCGTGCAATAATTTTGACGGTTCGCGGTTATTATTATTGGTTTTCATTAATAAAAGATAAGAAAATAATAAAAACAGTAATTATTAATCAAAAAATAACATTAAACTAAAGTTGTTGAATGTACAAATACAACCGCATTTCTTGTCTGAAAGTATGTGTCTGTGAAGATTCCTCTAGTAGCAACTACACCGTTCAAGAATACACACCATTTCACCAGGGCCGGCCTTGTTTTGTGTGTATATACAGCCTCATTGACCACGTTTAAGCAAATTGCCAGATTATACTTTCTTACTTTCGGCCCCTTACTCCACTGGTTGCATCGGCCGCCGAGGACCGGTTCTTATCTTGATGAAGCACGGGAAAAAATGTGCAACGGTCATCCCGCGCGAGTGACAATTACCGCCATCTGCGCCATCTGTCATCAACATAACTTTGGCACAACAAAAACCATATTATTTGAAAATTGCGCCAATTTTTTCCATCAGCTATTGTCTTTTCTATATGAATTTTTGATGCAATTAGATTATTCTGTAAGGAAATTCTAACATTTTGCTTGAATTAAAAGTTATAGCTTTTGGAATTACAACTTCTAGAAAACGCAAATAATCTTAAAATAAATTTAGAAAGAAAAAAAAAACAGAAGAAATTTAACTTTTATTATAAAATTTGAAGAGGAACTTCAACATAAAAGATCATGAAAAATGTGTTATAATTGTCTAGGTGTTTTTCCCCTGGTATCACTATGGGGGGGTTTTTTTTTTTGAAGTGTTGTGAAAATCTTAACAAGTCGACGTGATGACAAAAACCTAGGGGAGCAGAGCAGAAGAGACCAGTAAGATGTTTACAAAAGGATGAGCTAGTTCAGTTGAAAACAAGCTGTTGGGAGATGCTACCAAACCAAGTAGAGAAAGACGCAGACTATGAATAAAAGATAGTACGACACCGGCAGCAATGCAACCAAGTGATTACGGTATGAGATGAGAATCAACACAACAAGCGAGGCGCCACTGTTCACCGTGCCGTTTTGGTGCCAAGTTATCCAATTTTGCGCGACGTCACTTTTTATTCTTCTGCTACGTACCTAGTTTCAGAGAGAGTATTGTAATTATGGAGACAGTTATAAATATCATTATGCGGATTTCCCTTTATCTTCTTTAATCATTTTACTTTCACCGTCGTATAAAAGAGACGTGTAGAAATACGTTTTCCAAACTGAAACTCAGTAATAATTGCATCGGAAATTTACAAGAAAATACGATTTGATTTCTCAATGTCAAAAAGCTTGTTTTTTATTCATCAGATAGAAGTGTTTACTTTTGCTTGTATTACAGAAAACTGTTAATTTTGAACATTAAATGAGTTGGTCAATAAAGGAAACTTGAAGTTAGATAAAATTGGAGAGCCGGAACAACAAACCATTTCATTGAGACAATATCGATATAGAATTGGCTTGGGTCGGTAGTAGATAACCAGAGACGATGTGTTGTGACCAAAGGATGGCTGCGACCATTTGGCAGTGGACATGGATCCAATTACAGTCCGACCGATACCCGATTGATTGCGACACTAATGGTGTTTCTCTTCTCGTGTGTATATGTATGTATGTATGTGTGTTTGTGTGTATGCGCCTAGTGTATTTCTCATCCTCTCGACATGGCGTCGAGCTGAACGTGTCGTCCGAGTTGAAAATGCCACAACCCTAAACCACCTCTCTGTTTCCGTTGTGATGAACGACTTGTGCCCGTGTGTGACCAAACCGCACTTCGACATTCTATCCTTCGCTAATTACCAACACATCACACACTAGTGAAATATTAACTGACCGGTTCTCTTTTTATTACATTCAATTTGGATGATCTCGTTTGAAATTCGCAATAATTTCGAACTTGCTAGTACAATTTGTTATGGTTTCACAATATTGACTTGACTGACACCTCTTAAGGAGTGTAGCTAATAACTAACAGTACGAAGCAAATAAGAACAAAAGGAACAATGTTGTATACAGTCTAAGTACACTTTTCGCCATTATAAACTCAAATTGAAACTAGTACCTACTTATTTATTTGTAAACACAAGCGTCAATAATAATAACGGACAGTTACAACAAAACCACCTACGTGTCACTATAATGTAGTCAACTTTATCGCCTAAAGCATCTGCAGTATGAAGTGTTTCTATCATGTCACAAAAATGGCGTAAAGGATTGGATATTAAAAGTAGTGATTCATGTTTTTTATAAAAATATCCGTTGATATTTTTAAACCTTTCAAGCTAATTCAAACCAACGTTTGGTGTTGTTTTAAATTTTATTACGGTTGTAAAGTTCATGATAAAGTAGCTGAATTGTGTTAAATAAATGTCAGGAATTTGTTTGTGTGTTTTGATAACGATTTTATGCGGCAATGCCGTCGAAACTACACTGGCTTTTATAAACTTGAGCTACTTTGACAATTTAGGTTAATTTAATGAGATATTCAGGCATTAATTTATGAATTTGCATTATTTTATTAAACAACTACTATATTTAGACAGTGACAATGTTTTGGTGCTTCCTCCACTCTTACCTTCTTGATCACGATTACCAGTTCACAATTGCTCCATTATTTTCAAAAACGTTTTCTTCTTAGACATTTCCATTACCTTTTGGGTACACATCGTCAGAAATGACAAAAAAAAAAAACGAATTAAGTTTTACGCGTTTGCTCTGCTCTCTTCATTCATGGTTTCTTTTTGCTTCTCTCGCTGTATCCCCTATATTAAAGTTTAATCAGTTTGTGTTGTATTTTATTTATCTGTTTTTTTTTATTGTTTCACGTAAATAGTCCTTGTTCAATTTCTGGAGGTTTATTGGTAATGTTATTTAAAGAGTATTTTTTGAAATTATATTAAGTTATTCCTCATCAGGTATATAAAAGAAAACCTATACAATTTTATGTTAGAAAAATAAAAACAGGTTTAATGCACCATATTAAAGTTAATGTCGCCAAATGAATGATATTAAAAATTAGAAATCTGCATATAAAATTATATCCGTTATGTATGTATATATATATATATATATATGAGTAATTTCCAGTGTATCACATAGCTATTACCTACACTGAACAAATAATGACATTATGATGAAGAAAGCGGAACGAATCAGTTGGCATATGTATGTAGGTAGTAACAGCCGTTAGAAACATACAATTTGCACTGGTTATCTTGCGAAATAATAACTCATATCGCACAATAGACATACAACACACCAAACACATTCATGTTTATTCAGTTGGTATTTTGTGCAAATAGATACATAAATCGTCGGTAGTTTCGAAATGCGCGAAGCGCCAAATGACTCTGATCATTTTCTTTTATTCCGTGTACTTTCGTAATTAATTTAATGCTATAAAAGACTTCCTTACACTATTTCAAAGTTAGGGAGAAACAAACAAGTTGGAGCGTGATCACGCGTAGATGAGTCACGCACACGCGAATAAATATGGTGCGTGACAATGTGGCCACATCACATACATATACGTAAAGATATAAAGTGAGTTGATGTCTCACTCAGATAAGCACCATACGACAAGTTGCGTATATGGGCTGACATTTTCGTCTGCATACACTGTTTTATGGTTCATTGTTTATTTAGTTTTCTTTTTTCTGTTATTAAAGTTTGTATTTCGTTTACGGTCGTCGTATTTAATTGGACATATATGTGCATGAATTCAATCAGAAGACTACCTATATGTTATATATTCTATAGAAATGTATGTCAAGCGCTCACAAATTATTTTTAATGAACGATACGTCAGGGTAAAAGGAGACTAGGAAATGGAGATACTTGTAGTTGCAAACTCCTTTATATTCTGTGCTTGTCAAGTATTGAATTTCCGTAGATTGTTGATATATCACTATTCAATAGGTTACATTGCAGCAGCAATAGATTTGTACTGAAGACCTAAAGCGTTCGATCAGATGTCTAAGTATTTTGGATTGAAAATCTTCTTTTACAAAAAGTTCATTTTTCATCGCCTGGAATCAATAAATACATATAACTCATATAAGTGGTTGAAAATCTAAAACGTCTTTTTCCACAACGTTCTAAAGCATTTTTATTAAAATTCGCGACTGGTTTCGACCAATAAGTTGACCATTTTCATATACTTTGATGTTAGTCGTTCCTCACTCGGTCGCCTGTAAGACCAACATTTGTCGCTCCTTCTTCTCTGAAGATACTAAACAAATTGGCACCAAATTCGATATACCTAATCTATGCGTACACAAATCGTACCGCTCGCATTTTAAATTTATTTCTGAAATTATTTAGCCCCCAAAAAGGCAACGACCTTAAATATTGATTAGTAAATTTCCAACTACGAAAAACTACAAGAAATTGTCTCAAAAATGTAAACCTAACACCGTAAAAAAAATTATAATTGCCTAAACTGATGTTACTAGCGACACCTACTTGTTAATTACGGTAAATAGATAAAATATGAGTTCAGACTACTATGAATTGCAGCAACTATCACAAATATATAATTCTAATAATAAATGAATATTCATGTTATATAGACTACTTTGTGAGTATTGGTCACGCAATATATTTTTAAATGTGGGGTGGCAGTCTCTTTTGACCACCCCGCAGCACGGTCTGCTGACTGTTTGTTCGTTTGTATATATTTCTGTACATAAAGCGATGACGTCGCAAGATAAGCTGCATGTCGTACATTTGAATGCATATTTGATGAGACGATAACTTGATAATAACGGGCATTTGTGTCTAGCGCTCTGTCATTTTTATACATTTACTAATCGAAATGAATCGAGATATCTTCCACGATACCAATCATTTCTTTTGTGTGGGTAAATCCGATTGATCAACATTATTTGTTTTTAATATTCATTTTAAATAAATTTCGCACTTTAGTACATTTATTTTATTTGAGTTATGTTACATAAAAAATATTGGTACATGTCTCTTATATAAATATCATTTTGCTTAGAGCTATTAAAAATGAGATGAGAAGTAAAAAACTTCACGGGTTGCATTCATTAAATAAAACCGACAGCAATTACTTGACGATTTTAAAGAGTTACACTTTAAACATTTCGAGGCCATCCTTGCATTCCTGTGGCGGTTTAGTTTGGTCATATTACGAAGAAACGTGAAGCATTTTTGCGGTTTTCTGTGGTCTATTAAAAGCAGAATAACTTCATGGAATATGCGTTATATTTTAAATGAATGCGACGTCATAGCGCAAGTTGTTTCCATTTATGAACTTCACTAAACGGTATATTATACTGTGAATTATGCGTCAAAGTTTGATCAATAGCCCGCAGGAAGCACGTGTTAACTTGCAAAACATTACCTTTATATCAGAACACAAAGGGTTGTTTTGTAGGTATAGTAATAACGTGAAATTTGATTGGAATATTCCTGAGGATATTCGAAAATTTTGCAACAAATTCACTAGTTACAATATAATAACTATTTTATGTATCAGACATATTTTGGTATATTTCTGTTGAGTTCTTTTCATTTTAAGTACAAGATGAATAATTTTTAAAAAATCCATTGATTCATAACTGGTTACTTTATCGACGGGAACATAACTGTCGCCATAATGTCACTGGTATAGCAAATAACTGATTTGTAACTGCTGGAATAATGGGTTGTCGTTCCGCTTAAAACTCTGTAGCTAAACATTCATGTTTATTGCTTCACTAACTCAAATGCAAGAGGAGTTAGTTTCCTTTTGCATTGCACTCTCCACTCTGCAGCAACATCAGACACATGTTTTTCTGAGATGCTGCGTATATTTAATTGCGCTCGTTCATATACATCTTGTTCGTGTCTCTCTCATAAGTTCTCTCGCGATCTTGGGTTCAGGGTCACGTGTATGTTCGATGCAATGATGTAGGTACATATCGTGAGAGTTCACCCGCACACTCTCAACATACTTTGTTATTATTTATCGGTTGTATTCACAGATTTGGAATACCTTCTTTGACCTTTGCATTCATGGAAGCAGTATCTTACATATGGATTTTTACGAATCTATTTTGATTTAGTTCATTTTTGTCTATCCTAGAATCATTTTCAAATGATATGGAAGACATTTAAAATTCTTGAAATGTTGAAGGAAATTGAAGAATCATTATACATTCTTATTCTCTTCAAACATTTAAAACAATCGATGCATTCAAGGTTAATTCCAGAATTAATTCACTTGCTTCTACATCATATGTAAGCTACAGGAGAATTTTCTGTAGCTCTAGAATTTTAAGAATCTATTATGAATTTGAACGTTGTCGGCGATGATTTGAAATTTTCTTAAAAAACTGAAGACATTTTTAAATTCTTATTTTCTTCAAATATATTTTGGAAGAAAATAAGTAACTCTATGAAACTGTATAAATTCAAGGTTGATTCCTGATATAAAGAACTAATTATATATAAATAGCTTCTATAACATCAATAAGCTTGAAAAGAATGTTCCTTTTTGGTCATGTTAGGTACATATTTCACTTAATATTATGAAATAACTAACAATTTTATTTCGTGATTTAACGTTATATTTGTATATAGATAAAATAGACAATCATTGTCTTGAGTCAAGCCGGCAACAAAGCATTTTCCCATCGCCCATTACTGGCAGACATTATTTAGCTGTCAGAGTCTCGTATAGACTGCCGATACTATATTGATCTTTATATATATATATAAGGAGTTTTATGCGTTTGCGCTATTACTCCGCTTCTTTCCGACCAATTTATCTTTTCTATTCCGCTTTGTTCTTTTCTATTACCTTTCATCGCTTCTCAGTATTTGTTTTTCTTGTTATTTTTGTTTTCAAAGTTCCGACCAAATGAGTTGGGAAATGGGTTATTAAAATATCGTAAACACTGTTATCTCTAAATGGAAAGAATACAAAGAACATTTGTTTACAAAACACAAACTTAATTTTGACTAACTTGTT
The DNA here is from genome assembly GCA_018344505.1 of Nebria ingens riversi. Lineage (NCBI taxonomy): Eukaryota > Metazoa > Arthropoda > Insecta > Coleoptera > Carabidae > Nebria > Nebria ingens. The sequence goes on from JADQWA010001528.1 coordinate 123,819, forward strand.
ATCGAAATGAAAAATAAAAAGTTTTGCTTAGAATAATATGAAATACTAAATAAAGTCAGAAACTTTAAAAAATATTATTTGCAAATTTGAAATCATTTATATTGTGTATGAAATGACAAAAAAAAATTTAAATGCGGGTATTAAATTTAATTCCAAGCCCACATAAACAAATTTTGTTTACTTATATGTTTTTATTCGCTTGTTAATGAGTTGATGTTTGTATACCATATACAACATACACATACATACATACATAAAAGAACGGGTAATATGTGCGTATGTAGGATAGTGTAAAGTTGACTTTAGCTACATTTTATTAGGTGTTAAAATACACATTGTTGTTGTGCTTTTATGATACACACAACATCGCTGAGCGTTGAGTAGGTGCAGCGCAGTGCAACGCAGCGTGCAAGAATAATTGATTTGGACACCTACTTTTAGAAATACCACCGTTCGTAATTCACACATCAGAAACACATAAAACTCTGGGTGCCTGCCCAACTGTTTTATCCTTTAGACTTTTATTACTTGTCGCACTATATTGAAACACTTTTATGATCGCCAATAATCCTCTAACTAACATCTTGAAACTTAATTTCTTTCAACTTTACATGCGTAATCATTCCACTTAGAACTGATGATTAAATACTTAAACTTCATTCCATTTCTACTTTGATTTAAGAAGCTGCAATTAAAGATATTTTCGTATCTGAAATCGAAAATACAAACAAATAAATAATATAAGTAATAGACATGAGTCTGGATTATTATTTTACACAAAACTCTAAAACTATTAACGCATCAATTCTTTCATCGTTGTCGTTTCCAAAATTTGAATTAATTAAGTTTTGAGCCATATAGTAACTTTACATATAGTTGAGATGTTTTTATTTTGTTCTTGAGAACACTCTGTTGCTAAATGAATATAATACATGAGGAACATAGATATATACGATATATATATATATATATATATATATATATATATATATATATATATATATATATATTTATATATATATATATATATATATATATATATATATATATATATATAAACATATATATATATATATATATATATATATATATATATATATATATATATATTTATATATATATATATATATATATATATATATATATATATATATATATATTTATTTATTTATATATATAAACCTAAATAATTTAAATAAAATGGCAACAATCGAAAGCATTTTTTTTTTGATAATTGTCGACATTGCCCTATTGATAATATGTCTATTTCGTGATTATAATGCATATTTTAAATATAATAATTATTAATCATTGCTGTTTTAAGGTCAATTAGTGCAAATTTATAAAGATACAATATGATGCATATGTTATTTTTACTATAACTAAATCTTGATTCATGCTCATTGGTGGTGATGGTGATATAACTGACCAGCACAAAAGAAATAAGAATATAATTAAGTATTTGAGAGTAAAAGCAATGCATATTTATAGTGAAACAAGAGTACAAAATATGAAATGATAATTCAAGAAATCATGAATAAATATTTTTCGTTGTGTGCGGAGACAAACGTGGAGCAAAATGTTTTTCGACAAGTGGAATGTAGGTGGGTTTTTTCACATTGACGCGCTCGCTGTCGTGCAACGATGACTTGTAGTAGGCGAAGCAAATAAGAAGAATCGCAGAGTGGAAGAAGATAGAGCTATTGTGCAGACATGTGCCTGACAAAAGTGACAGGCTTGGGCGAAGGCTAATGGCATCAGTCGCGCTCGTGTCGCAGACTGTCACATACATATAAACATAGTTTCGTTTCGGTATCCATACACATACACAAACTGATGATGGCCAACTTTTTCTACGTCTATACATTCGTCGTACATCAAAAACGGATCGCGCGGCGAATCATTCCAAACTCTACAACGGGTTCACATGATCTATACACACATACATACGCAAAGAACTTGAAACTTTTTTCACGCGCTGCACGGATGAGTTAGGACTATACTATCTGATTGCGCCAGTAGTGGTTTGACTTTTTTTCTAACTTTTCGCATTAGTATCAAAAGCCATGGATGTTTTATTTATTTTCACTAGTCGAAAGAAGGCGAAGAAACGTTTGACGAACATATTCCTGAGAATATTAGAAATATACAAACTTATAATGACATTTTCCCTAGAGATGACTTGACAAAAATAAATTTTGCTCAAAATAAAAAACCCCCTATCATATAAAAAGTTCTATTCATAAACAACTAAATATGCGTTTTAATAAACCCAGAAACTATCTAAAATCTCCTAGAAACAAACAATTTTGGTGATTTTAAAATGTAAAAAATCAAGAATTTCGATGGCATAAAATTTAAAAGACTGTATTCATGTAAGCCTTTAAATAACTTTTGTTACCGCGATGGTAAAATGATGTGAAGTTAAGTGGCCACAAGTGACCGAATTGGTTCTTTTCTGAGGAAATCTTTAGTGGCCAATTTAGAAAGCGCTTTGCGCCGTAATTGGTTCGGTTATAAAAGGAAGCATTTGTGACAAACATTGATTGCAACTAATAGTCGTACTTTGGTGCACACAAGGATCCTAGTGCTTAGGCGACATCAAACAGAGTGTTATGTTGTATATAGCACGTGCTGCAATAGGGCAATGTCGCCAACTAAGCGGAACCTTTGAACGTTGGCAGCAGCAGCAGCCAAACGAATTATACCTAACGTGCAAATTGACTTGTTTATTCACCGTAACGTTGCCACCAATAGAAAATATATTTGCACTACTGGCCACATGTAAATGTCTATATAGTATATATACACCAGAAGGTAAATTACTAAAAACCATAATACTAAACAATAAGAGTATCATCGTAATGAAGACATTTGCAGCAAAAATTAAACATTTATAATAAGAAATAAAAAAAAAAACAATATATATATATATATATATATATATATATATATATATATATATATATTTATATATATATATATATATATATATATATATATATATATATATATATATATATATATATATATATTTATATATATATATATATATTTATATATATATATATATATATATATATATATATATATATATTTATATATATATATATATATATATATATATATATATATATATATATATATATATTTATTTATTTGGAAATTGATAGTTAATGTTGAAGTTTTCGTAAAAACAGGATAATAAAACGAAAAATATCAAGAAATTAAGATATCTAGATACAAATTTATTGTTGTGTTGAGACTCACTGGTTCAACACACTATTTGGTCACATTGCGTGTTTATATTTAAAGGTGTAGGGGTGAGAATGAGAAATAGAAGAGGAAAGGAAAACGTGAAATTTTGTGACCACGTAGAGTTTGGTTGTAGAATGGTCTCATTACATCTCGTAAAACACATGGTAATGAACCTGCACACCGCCTTCCCTCGGCGGGTTGTGTGCATGTTCCTGTTGCCTTCGGATGGTTATCATTTCACGGTATCGTGTCCCTGAGCGCGTATTTTCGGTTGATATTTACTGTTTTTATCCGTAATAGAACTCGGTTTTGTTTCAAGGTTACTTTGAAGTTGTTAGTTTATTAATACGCAGTTTGTAAAAGGAAGTAATGGCTATGTAATTATTTATTGTAAATCAATATTAGATTATGGATATTGCGCAATTAAAATGCAACGTGGATTTTAACGATTTATTAATTGGTGTGGTTTTATTGATTTATTTTGATTATGCATATTTACACATTTATTTACGTTTTAAATTTGTTACTTATCTAATAATAAATATATTGTTTTCTGGTAACATTTTAATTTGAAATATTTTGCTTAAACCAAAACAGAAAAAGGTTTAAAGAAAACACAAGTCTGATTGAAATCAGATGATTTAATATACGTTCAAGTTAACATAAATTAAGATGAAATAAAAATGCACGTACTTGATGTTACCTATAGAAAATATGCAAATTATTTGTTGAGCCAGTCTTCATGTCAATAAATATATGGTAATTGATATTACTTAAATCAAATTCAAAAGAAAATATAACAACTATCAATTACATCTCAAATTACATGTATTTTTCTATTGAAATTCTATTTATAAACTATACATGTATTATACACATGTACTTTTGATTATTATATCGTTTTTTAATGAAATGGAATGGAAAAATAAAGTTATTTAAAAAAATAATTATTCTTTTATAAACTTGTATGTATTTATAAAGTAGACGCATTATTTTTCTACTGGCAATGTTTTTATTTCATGAATATCTTTTAAAATATGACACATAATGAATTCTATTTCATGTGGCGCCGTCAAAAATCATATAAAATCCGTGAGAATGTATTTTAATCCAAAAGATCAAAGTGTCCGTCCAATTTACTCATGGAAATTATAGGCTACGTTCTAAACTACATGATACACATTTAACTTAGAGTAATGTGTTAATAAATACAACACCATTTCTTGGTGTACGCATAAAATAAAAACAGACCAAGCAATGGTTATTTCCATACGTGTGTGTCATAAAAAAACAACAACACTGTTGTCGCAGAGGTGGTGTAGAGGAGGGTGACAAACATGCAAGAGAAAATGGTAACAGGGGAAAGCTTTTAATCCTGCATAAACACTAGAATGAAAATCGTGGATTAAATACGGTTGGCGAATGCGGGGGTGTGCGCGGGGTGGTATTTATAATTAACTACCGGTGACGGAAGTCTACACGCACCATAAGGTCTGTCATAGTGCACCACCAGCACCAGGATCGCGTGTCCGAATATATATACGAGTATATATGTATGCCCTAGGTAGCCGGCAGGTTCAACTGGCGAGGTGCATGTTGTTCTAAGTGACTCATGCTCATGAATGGGTTCTGTTTACAGAATTACGCAGTTTTGCATAAAGTGTGAATATATTTTCTAAAGGCTGTAAAGTCTAAAATTATTTTTAGTAACAAATAAAAAATACAACCAACTGTTTCGAATTAAGACTTTTATGTTTTAACTAGAATTCTACCGTTTTTAAAATAGCAATACTGATGTACTGAAGTACACCATTATAAGGAGTGATTTTTTAAAAACTTTCGTCAAGTTGAAGTAACTGTTTCTTCAAGTAGCTGTTTTATCTGTATCTATGCATTTTAACATATTTGAAGAGCTATAAAAGAATAAGTAATACCAAAGTAACACCACATCGAATACTCGCCAAAATGTATGAGTTTGTCAATTATTGATACATACATACAGGCGACTCGGAACAGCTTGGACCTTGATGTTCGCACAATACTTGCCACCACCACAGTACAATTAACATGCTTTGTAGAGTATTCTTGTCTTTTTCTATCGTCTTTGTGTGGTGGCAGAAAACCATTTACATCCGTTCACTTCTAGACAATTTTTCGACATTCAACCCTACCCTTATAACATTCTTTTGCTTCACACAGATTCACACACATGACGCTGTTATACAATTTATTTCAGACCGTATATTTTAGTATTAGTAACTGTACGGTATAAAATATAAGTAATACGCATGGAAAAAATGTATAATTATCAAGGAAAAGGTTAGAAATGTCCATATTTCAAAAAAAAAAAAATGTAGATCTTCTCCAGTAAGTGAGAGTTACATGTGTTTAAAGTAATTATTTAATTTATGGAAAATTGTAGTGATGTTTATCTTATATGTATAAACGTCATCATTAAGAAATGCGTTTTTTAAACTAAACATACATATCTAATAGTTTAAAAAAGATTTTAGATGACAAGATATATAATAATTTATTAATAATTGATTGAAGAAAAAAATGACCACAAAAACATGATATAGGTACTGTCAAGTCAAGCATGAATTGGAAACTCATATTATGCGATATGCAAATTCTAATTTAATATTATAAATATTTATATAATTTATTATTGTTTAAGGTGCGGTATGAATTAAATTAACCATGAAAGCATTTTTTCTATGCTTATATTTCTTATATGAATGTTTGTCGGTTGTCGTTCTCAAGATATCAATGAACTTCTAACACGTGTTTTTTTTCATCTCAAAGTTGTTGTCTTGGAAACGTGTTTGCCTTGAAACAGCTCCGTAGTATCAAACCTATAAGAGTTACTTACATATATTTCAAATTGATATTAACAACGTACTAACATACACAGCATTCTATGTATCCAAGATATTTTCGATTATTATTCACGTATGGAAATTGTATTCAAAGCAGAATGAAGAATTTGTTTCCTCATTAGGAATGTCTCATCAATCATATTAAATTGATTTGAATAAATATCTTGTTTTAATTTGTTATAAATAGGGTATTAAAATCAGTAGCGTCGCTACTAATTTGAATATGGAGAGCACTATTTATTAATAACCTATATCTCAAATGTAATAAAGATCATTTTTTAGTAGGTATATATAATTATTATTTGAATAAAAATGCTAATATCTCGTTTATTCAATTAAATTTTATCGATTTTGTTTTCATTTTTATAGAATATTCATAACAAACATAATCAAAATATCACGTAATTATTATTAATAAAAGTCGTCGTTTTAGATATCGAGTAAATATATGATTGAAATAAAAAGCAATAAAAAATATTTAATATTCTCGTAAAAGGAAAGTTTTCATACGCATGCGCGGTATACGCGCATAGACTAAACACAATCGCCTAGCTACGGTTAAACCGATTGTTTCCAATATTTATTCTTCACCTTAAGCTTTATAGGCGTAACTGATTTAAATTCTAATTAATATAAATTTATTCGCCACTAATTCGTATTATCTTCCGGGTGTATGTTTATTGTTATATTATTTATAATTTAAATTTAATTAAAATATATATATATATATATTTACCATAAATTATTATGTTTTAAATATTAAATTGCATCTTATTTTCAAATCAAATTTACATGACATCACGTTTATTTTCGACGTTTATTTTAAAATAAAATATATGTTTTACATGAGTTTTTGATGCAAAACATTTTTAATTATAAATACCATTTCCTCTGGGAGAATTGCAATGTAGTTTTTAATTTGTAAACAATTTGTACTTAATTTTTTTTTATATACCTGCATGTATAATTGATGTGTAAAATACTATAACATATTTGCTATTGTGTTTGAATTGCAACATTTTCTAATCATGGCGTCATTTATTAAAATATTGTAATTATTAAACACTTGTACATATTTTGCATATGTATCAATTTTGAGCGCCTGATTTAACTTTTTTTTATGGTAGTATATCTTATAAAAATGGGGCGAAAAAATAGTTGATATAAATCGCAATGAGTCACGGTTTAAAAAGGCAGTATTTGTCACTCCTCTTCGGCGAGAATATGGCATGATGTAGAGAGAAAGTAAAAAAGTAAATCAAGTAAACAAGGTATGACTAATAAAATAAAAACTTTATGAACCAACATGAACATTCATAATATTTACACACACACACACCTTGCAGAAAATATGCGTGTACCCAGAGCGACCTTTAAAACTAGCATTTAGCATCAATTTACACTTATTTAATTAGTATTAATTGCCTATGCTAAACATCACTGACATTTATAACCTAAACGTGTGGCAACCAACAATCATATAGTTTATAGTGGGTGCCCCGCGGCCTCGCAATTAGCACTAATCATATAGTGAAAAGGTTCATAGTCACTGGTTTCAAGAATATACATACATACATACATAGGTATTGTATGGAATATGCACAGCGTGCATCACCATACTATAAACTGAACTGAGCCTGAACCCGCCCTATTGCTATCCGCACAGTTTATAATAATGGCCAAATGCGATGCTTATAGCGTGTTTTGCGTGATCATTGCGACATTTATAAACTGTTTTCACATTGCAGATTAGTTAAACGCCAAGTAAATATGCGCGTAAATAATATGTTGCTAACTATATGCAAAAAGATTCCTTACGATTATCCACAAATGGTGATTTACCCATCATAGATTATAAATTATAGAATAATATTTAAACAAAAAGTTTCTATTTATTAGGTCATAATTTTCTCTAAAGTAATTAACTACTTAACACATTGTCATCCCTAGATCATCCAGCATACAAAATTATAGATCATTTGCGATTTGTTTAATATATACAAACAAATATGTGTTCTGAGGTTTTAACAAAAAATATATTTATTAAAATAATTCTTATTTCAAGCTAATAACAGTTTGCGTATTTAAATATAGTAGGAAAATTAAAAAATGGCATCTATTTTTCCGAATAATATATATATTTTTAATTTTGAAAATAAAGCTTGTATTTATTAGGTTTCGTAATGAATGATCGCAAGCACTATTTAAAAGTTCAGTTGTGTAAAAATAAACATCGCATAGACATAAATCACCTTTAGGTTGTTATTTTTTTTTTTAAATAGTTCGTTCAAGTGTCAGAGACTGAATGGTTCACCATCAAAGTAAGGCAAGGCAAGGTAATCGCCAGAAGGTACAGTGCGTTATTGGAGCTTCGCTCCATTATACCTAAATGCACATTCAGCAACGCAGAGAGAGATTTTAACGGATTCAGTGTGTAGACGGTGTTGTAATACCCGATCAAAACGGGGGAACATACCAAATACCTGATTTTGTTATGGCTCTGTTTTGGGTCCGTATGGTGCATCACCACAAAACCAAACCAGAATCACCAACAGCATCTGTTTCAATTGCGGCGATAAAAAATCATTTATATCGAATTCGAAAACAGTGGCGTAGATCGTAGAAAACATACGCGAAATCCAATTTGAATCTATTTTTGTTTAAAGAATTTTAAATTATTATTATTTATATTGCGAAATATCCACAAAAAAAATAATAAATCACTGCCGCTGTTTAATAACTATATGTTTGGTAATTACGTGCTTAAATTTTATATAAGTAAAGACAATTGTTTTAACAATTATGTTTAGTTTTAATTTTTTTTAATACGTTTAAAATTACTCTATTTCTTTTTGTTTGTTTAGCAACATTTTCATATTCACAATGTTTCATTCCATTGTATGTGGTAGGTATTTATAAATGCATACATTTGCCCAAATTACTTAATTTGACTAAAATTAATTCTCTTGGGTAGGATACCAGTAATTACCATAAGCAGTAAGGTGTGTCGAGCCACAAGGGTCGGGGATCGTATCCTGTCTTGCACGCACGTCATTTTCGTGTGCCATTGTTTCCATAAAACGCTGCTAATTTCATACAGTCACCATCAAAATATCTAAAGAATCTATTCGCTGTTATATATGTACTATATAAATCGAAACTCATAACAATACTGTTCGATTTATAGTTATTTGCATGATTTATAATTATTGTGTATTATTCTCTCTGTTGTTGACTGTACTAACAATAATAACGGTTTGATTTACGTGGTATTGTCTATTCTATATGCCGGCAAATGCTTCCAGTAAAATATGTCTTCGTTGCGATCGTGCTGCTGTCATCTTGAAAATGTTAATGTACCCGAATGTATAATGAATTATGAGACCATTGGATCGTAGCGACTTCTTTTTCTGGCAATGATTCAAGACTCGTTGGTGTTATTGTGGTGGAATTGATAGTTGAATAAGTGTTGAAATTTATGAAAATTTCGTTTAAATGTTATGGTAATTTTATTCGGTGTAAATTTTCTATTGCTTGTTTTAAATAACACTTATTCATACTGCATCAAGTGTTAAATTTCTTTTAGTAGAGCTTTAATGGTTAAAATAAATAATTTTGACACTAATGTAATTTGTCATATGAAATATTAATAATATTAAACAACGCAATCTTAACTTTCTACTGTCTATATTTCAATATCACAACTTTGGTTATTTTAAATGTGCATTCGATTATATTGCAATCGATGATTCCGTGACATATTCGATCACTTTTGCTGATCAAATATCAGCAGTGAATCTTATCGATAAGGATTTGAACGGGTGGCGCCCGCCGTGCAACGAAATGATCAATATAAAACACGCATTCTAGTGTTCCCAAATGGGAGATTGTTATCGGTGGATAGTAAAGCAAATCCGTGCTTATTTTTCAATTTGGTGATCAAACCAGATAGAACATACTAGTTCTACTAAAAAGGTTGAAAAGACTAAAGTTACATAAAATATTAACGCTCTTTTTCTAACGTTTTTAAACTTTTTCAAAGGTGTTTTTTTTATATAAACTATTTGATTTTATCACTTCTAGCTATATTTATATAAGTCGTTTAGATATTATACAATTATAAATTATTAAGAAAATTACAAACGGTAATTTATATTTTTTATTGTTTCAGGTGAGTCTTCTTACATTCTCTAATTTATCTACAAAGAGTATTGGTAAAGTATCTCAACAGTTATTTTATATAGTATTTAAAAAAATCTAAACCCGTATAAGTGTTAATTAAAAATACATTTAAAGAATGATAGATGTCCTCATATATTTCAATATATTATTTAGATGATTCATTCTAATGAATTCTAAATTGAAGTGATTTATTCTAGATATTATTCCACTAATAATTTTCATATATTATTTTGTTTTTATATCGTCCATTCCGATTATTTATTTATTATTACGAGCTTCAAGTTTAAGTTTAAGACATTTTTTGGTGACTTTAAACAAATGATGCACATTACAATTGTGCGATATGTATCTTTGTTGACAATTCTTGCTTCATCTAACATGCGTCAGGTACAGAAGTAGTGTGCGGTTTGACATAAGTTATCACCATGCGTAAACCTCCCCCGACACAAAAGGTACATTTATTATTTTAACTGGAATTTGTGTCCTCCTCTTTTACGCCCGCCACAAACCTCTCTCACGACATTATTAGATTGTCACACGCGAGAGTTTACTATTCCGCCCGTGACGACAGTTATAGACGACTTGTAATCTGTTAGCCAACCGAGCAAGAAGCTAGCAACCCTAGAAACACTCTTGACAAAAAAAAACTTCTGCAACAGAACGCAGTTTAATATGAGAAACGTTGGATTAAATTTGCCTTGGTAATACTGGTGTTCAATATATTCTTTTCGTAGAAAAGAATTCTTTTTTTATTGCAATGCAACATATATATTGTTTTATAGACATTTTGGTGAAAAGCAACGTTATTGTGTTCGTTTAGAAAACTCTACCACACATTTGATATATTTAGAATTCAAGAATGTTTAACTTCCCTATAAGGGACACACCATGAAACATTTCGAATGAAATTATATGCGCCTTTAATAGTTATTGTTAAATTATGTAATGCAAATATTTTAAGTGAATATAAAATCACGTTTTATTTATTTTAAGTAAGAGACACGGTTAAAAACAAAGTCCTTAGTCTGCGGTAAACAAAAAAAGGCAGAGATTTTTATGTAGAAAAACGAATAAGATTTCGTATCTTTTTTATGTTGGCAATACTTATGAATACGGTTCGGCCTGCAGTGTAATAGCTCAATAACTTAGTCCAAATGTTTTGAAATGCTTGTAGTAAAAGTTCTTGATGATTGTTTACGTAGAACAATAACCTCGTTTTCATCGCGAGTCGTCGCTTGGGTATACGAGTTGCTCTGTTGGCTGGGTCGACACAGCAGAGAACTGGTTGAGATTTTGGGTCACCATTTCGGACAAGGTTGACCCGTGTCCTACTTTTCTAGAGCGCTTGGTAACGTGACACTTTTATATAGCAATGAAATGTTTACAAACATCTTGACAAAAGACTTGGGAACAACCGTAATAATTCATTTTCATCAAAACAATTTTTTTAACCTTACTCGACAATTAAGATTAACTTTTGCCATGAATTAATTTTTAATGTTCTAAAAAGAGCTTTTACATCAATTCAAAGTCTCTTGATTATTTGCCTTCTAAATTGTTTATTTGCAAAGGTTTATTTGGGATTTTGGCAAACCGTTTTTATTTTATTTTACCGCTTGACTACAAAGTAATTTGTTATTCATGACATGGCAATCACCATTGTGTGATGATAGAGCAAACAATAATATGAGTGTTTATTTTTTTCGTTCCGAAAATATGACAATTGTGACCTGTCCATTGTTTGTTAAAACCCAGCATGGAACAATGATGATTTTTACAATTTCTTTTGACAATAATTTAAAATTTCACATAGGTACATAATATTAACATAAATTGCTGTATAAATAGTAGGTTATAAGTTATTTAAAAATTAAAGATAATTATAGGCAATTAAAAAAGTGGTTTATTTATACATATGTATAATAACTTAATCTAAAATTTACAGTAATTTAGATTTTGAAATAGGTACGGACAAATTAAATTTAAAATTGTCCCCAATTTAATTCGGTGTATAAGTTAGTTTGAACGCGTGTCGTTTTTTTTTTTTTTTTTGCAAGGTCGGGTGTGTAGCACTGGATGACTGTGTACTATACGAGTAGACGAGTACATCATGTCCTTCATAGCATGAAACATGAAATTTTCTACTTTACCGACGTTAAAATTGCGTGTTTAATGTTCACACATCGTGACCAAGGTCGTCATTGGTTCACCTAGCACTGTCTTCGTCTTTATATTATTAGTTTTTCTTGTAATATATTTGATCTTCAGATATCCTTAGGAGATAATGAGTTTAAAAATAAATGAATAATGGTATGTTAAATGTTGTCGGTAATAAAATGAACGTGTACTCTTTAGAGAGCGCTTGCATAAACAAGATTGCATCAAATATAGAGCTATAAAATTTTATTTCGGCCATCATTTTATTTTTTTATTTTATACTTATGTCTGTAATTAGAACAGTGTTGTAGTTATTAATATTTAATTGCGCAGGTGTTTTTAACTTGGTATGAAGCAGAATTATAATCATAAAAAATAAGTGTTGTAAATTAGGTGAAGTGTCGATACCATATTTGTAAGATGGTTTATTTACACATAAAAAAAATGACGTTACCTATTATTACTGTCAACTGATACGTTTTTAATATATGATACTTTTTCTTGCATACATAGCATATCTCTATGACATAAAATAGAACATGTCTCTAAATTGTGTATTTCTACTTCTTTTTTTTTATAATACACCATTAATTTTTACTTTTTTTTACGAAGTAATAAGTAAATATTGTAATCACGAAAAAAAAATTCCTCGAAATTTTAACGGAAATACACCTTTTGACATTCCCTGAATCGAGTCTGACTATTTTTGGGATGGCGTCTGTGTGTGTGTGTGTCTGTGAGTCTATGCGCTCTACAGCCTACACCGTTGAAGATAAAATTATGAAACTTTAAACTTAAGATTTGTATATGCCTGGGAGGAAAACCTCCTATTTTTGAAAAGCATATTCAAACCGGAAGTGCATGTTTACTTGAGTCACTTTTTGCGTATCTCCGAAACGGCTGCACTTACAGTAAAAATAGTTAGAATAAAATTGAAAGATATTAATGATTTGAACAACTTTTGTTTAAACATTTCTTCAAAAAAATGTACCAGTTACGAGAAAATTGCTATTATCCTGTTTATATTGCCATAGTTACATAGGTATGGAAAATTAAATATAATAAATCGTATCTATTATGCATGTCAATTGTTTTAAATATTCAAATATTTTGACATTTAACATATATTGTCAGTGTCACAAATAAGTTTAGTGAAAACCCGTTACAAAGGTTAGTAAATAATTAAAAATATTATATATAAATATTTTCTCTGGTTATAGTTAATTTGAAAACTAAAAAATGCCGGCCATAATAATTTTTAATAATATATAATGAATAATTATATTTTCTTTATACTACTATAAAATCCAACATTTAAAATCTAAAATACATGTTTCCTTTGGAAATCTGACAATAAACTAACTTTACAATTTTATTGGACAATGAATGAAAATATTTTCTTGAAATTTAAACATTTTATATTTTAATTTATATACTATCAAATCTAAATATACTGACTACGTAAAAGAAAGTTTAGGGCCAATACATGACCGATGTTTTTTAATATGGTAATATATAAATAAATTCTTATACAATGACAATTGAATTATTTAATTTGAATATTTTTTTACTGAAATAAATGTAGTTTTACTTAAAATGTTGATGCATCAATATGAATCAAATCAAATCATCTCTTACTGTACAGGGTTATTGTATTAATTTACGGTTAATCGAATGCTGGTAAAGTAGATTATTTTCGTGTAAATAAAATAAAAACATTCACAGAAATCACTTAAACATTTAGACAAGCCATTATGTAAATTACGTTACTAGACCCTGTGGGCTATTTGGAGTAAATACACATGTTAGAAACCTTATAGCCAACTTGTTTTAGGGTTTCACAATTCTTTTTTCGTTCGCTTTGAAAATTACACGCTTGTGGCTTCCACTCTCACTTAACTTTTTAAACCTTTAAATAACACACTTTGTAAAAACTAGCGCACCAAACATATAGAGACTTATAGAGACCTCGTGCAGTTTCACGTTCCCTTTTAAATTATGCTTATTAACGTAATTGATGCACTTTGAGAATTGCCTGAACAGACATTTCGTTCCCGCAGTTTTCAAATGCGAAATGTCCATTTGTATTTGCGAAATTTGTACGTACGTTTATTATTTTTATTTACATTTTATTATTACTTCGTGATATAAATACATTTTATCATTAAATTAAATATTATAGATTAGTTCGTACAATTTCGATGGGATTGTATATCCAATTAAGTTTTGATAAATATTTATTTTACATTTTTTGCCGTGAGCATCATAAATAATATTTTATTTAAATTAAATTAATTTACATGCGAGATTTTGTTTTGATTACATCAGTAAATATATGTATGTTTCAATGTTAATTTTAAATTATTGTTTCATTGTTTGTACTAAATATCACACATATTCGTTTTCGAAAATTATCCAACACATTCGAATTTATTAAATATTATTTTTGCTAGAGGGCAAACTGTGAAAGCTTCATTTTTCAAAATTGTCAACAACATAACTAGTCTCAATTTCCTCCAAATAATTTCGTACATCTAAACTTGCGTCATACTTTAATAAATACATTTCTTTGACAAATATTTAACAATAGACAATTATAAAGTGAAATGATATGTATCTGATGATTCGGTGTTACGTTCAAAGGTGTTTGGGGCGATGGCATAAATACATAAACGTATAAATTTCAATATAATTTTCAAAAGTCATTCTTGTTTGTTACGCTTCATTGGGTTCACCGACGAAGATCATTGTAGGCGGTAGGAGTGACTGACACTTGATTAAAAACTAAATGTAAATAAAAAACAAAACACGAAATATATTAAACAAAACGAATCGAGACGAGAAATAATATAAATGACTTACGCACGTAAGAAATGAGATTGACGTTACGATTTCACATCGTTTTTATATAAATTAAAACGCGTTGACGTTTGACAGCTTCTCTTAAAATAAAATTGTGTTTTATTACACTTCTTGAAATTAATTTTATTCCTTATAAGTTTATATTTCTCTGTTTCCAAATTGCGATAATTTATAATTCATTATACTTCATTTGGAGTTTTCAACGAAGAGCTTTTAAAAAATGTAATCAAGCAATTTTTAATTTAATCACAATACAAACACACACATTGCTACTCGGGTGCTGGTGTATTCAGTAAGATTAAACAAATTAAAAAAAAAAAACTTAATTAGATTTCGTGTTCAATAGCATCGTGTTCAGGGTATGATAAGGTCGGGTTTTCAATTTTGCACGCAAACAAGGTATTAACAAAAATAAATATTGAAATACACCGAAATTACGAATGAGCATAAAGATAATGTTTAACTAATTTTGTGTATTTAATTTAGACATTTTAATATTTAACTTTTTTAACTTAAAATAATATCCCAACTTTTCATGGCGTTACCAAATTTTTTATTAATAATTGAGCAATTTTCCTAAACTTAGTAAAATATATTAAACAAAATCTCGGTTTCTAAATAAATATTCTAAATTCGGTTTTGAAATAAGCAAATTAATGAAATCGAATTTGAGACTATATTGCAACAAATTCGATAGGTGTTCAAGTTATAATTGAAAAAAAGTAATTTTAAAACATAAAAGCTTGTATTTATGTCGAAGGATTGAATCCCGAAATACACAAATAACGAGAAAGCATCGATTTTAATCATCCGGATACACCCACAATCAATAGAGTTAACTCAAATGGCCTTTTACCATATATAGTAGGTATAACAGCGCAAAATACAATGTTTAATAAAAAATATATATGGGGCGCTCAGGCATCATCCACGCGCAAGGAACAAAAGGATGATACAACATGATGTTGATTAAAATTCACAAAACCCAAATGCACGCTCCAGCTCCGATACAAACACATTTTGCATTCAATGAAAATTAATTCAAAACCAATAATAAATGATATTCTCTGAACTAAATAACCATAAATTTCGATCGGTAAACATACATGACATATATGAGGCTACTTTTAATTACATGGAGTTCATTAACATTAGAAATATTGGAATTTAATTGTGACTTTCATTTAGTATACTTTAATGGCAGCCAAACTCAGATATTTACTTATATTTTGTGTTTGGAAATTACGTTCTGGAGAACGACATAAAATTCATCGAAAATCTGTAATGTTAAAAATCAAATGTTTATTTTTATATGTATGTGCTCATATTATACACTTTGACCTTGTGTGTATGTGTATTTGATGTTTGGTTGATCGATAAGACGTAGAGATAATTCCACAAGTTGTGCTGACGCATTGTGGAAATGTTTAAAGCTTGTATTTTCAAATTATACACTAATTATCAATCATCAGAAAAATGTTTGTTTAGTTAACGTAATATCTATTAACTTTTAGAAACTTTAGATAACTAGTTAGGTGTTAGATCTAAAACCATATTTTTCACCTGGGAGGCATACCATATTTACTTATTGTAAAAGCATATTGAAAATTGCATTGGAATAAAAACCACTGAAAATGGTTGAGGTAAGCCAATATTACAAATGAAACAGTTCTGGTATAAACCAGCACGTTCCGGAAGAAGATCAAGAGGAACAAAACCCGAATAGAATCCACAGCACAGCACGCTTATCGCCAAATTCAGACGCCGCGTGCACACAGCATGCACACTCTACCCGGGTAGACACCGGATCCTTCCGGTGAATATTTCATGTAGCAAATATTTGCATGCCGTTGCCGGTGTGGTGCAAGCATCACGGGTAGCTGGCGTGTTCGTACTGGTGAATACACATACACATCGTCGCTTAGCGCAATCAATAACCGCAATATCGACACACCGTTTACACACACGATAAAACGAAAATATCGAATCCTGACAATAGCAAATCTCTCCCAGCGCCCAGCCACCCATATACCCTGTCAAACATTGACACGTCACGTTAAATTTATTTGAAAATTCCTGATTTTTATTTACATAAATAAAATGATTACGTAGCAATAGATTTATGATAAAAATGTCGACTTTATTTTAAATTATATTTAAAAGAAAAACAACATCTTTTTATATACCAGAGTAATTAATGATTAATGTTAAATTAAGTCAAAATTTGGGTACTTTTTTTTTCAATGAATTAGATTCTAGTTGGTCTGCAACACGGCAACATGGCATGATCCTGCAAGCTATTAATTAATTAAAGTGGAATGAATGGAGTTTAATTAACGTTTACGGTCATGGTCGACATTAATCACATGACATGTATTGTAGAGTTTGTGGTGATTCAGTTCGCCTGCGTTGTGCGCTTAGCTTATTTCATTATTTCCAACATCGCAAAATAATATTAACAAACGTATTAGTTGCGATGCCTGCCTGCGCAATCATCCATTAGTTTTGGTTTGCTCACCGCATCACGCGTCAGACACCGATCAAACGCGACCTTGATTGATGACCAATCTCTTGAACCAGGAAATATGGAAGATATGATCTTTCTCTTCATCCAATGTTGTCTCTCTGTAATTTAGTTTAGGCTTAACAGTGCTTCTCAAACAACCGAGAATCTCTTGTTGAATGTAATACACAAAAAACATTTTTTTTTGTGGCAGCTTTTCAAAAGCAAATAACAAAATATGTTTTCGTGTATATTATTTAGGATTTAAATTAAATGTTCTATGGATAAATTTTTAATGGCTTACAAAAGCAAATAATGTTGAATTTTTAAAATGTTATATAAAAAATTCAACGTATTTTACATAGCTTGTTTGCTAACAATTTTTTTTATAGCCTGTTCAAATATGAACGGCAAAAAATAAAAATGCGAATTTAAATCAATTTTGTTGGTATATTTTAAGGCGCGTTCTTTACAATAAGAGCAGAATTGACTTTTGATATCATTAGATTGGATACAGATCAATAATCTGACAGGCAAAGATTGCTATGGTAACCTAGAAAGATAATTTTATTTGATTTTAAGGCGTACCAGATTATTTCTGCAAATTGACGACAAGATATTTACATTCCTTGTGAGGCGCATACCAATATAAGCATATGTAAAATATATAACATATTTTCTGTATAGCTCTGAGGTATAAGCGTATAGTGTAAATTATTTTGGGAGTACCTCCAAACTTATTGGATATCCAGATATTAAAATTATCTTTTTGAAAACTATTTTAATTCCTAAGTTAAGAGGAAAGGACATTTTTTTGAAAATCTAATCATTAATAATTTAAAAATTTACTTAATTGTATATGTGTTTGTTATAAATAATTCTTCTTATAAAATACTTCAGCTAATATAGAAATATTAGTCGACATTTTCATAAACTCATTTTAAAACAAAATATTTCACTCCCTTATTTGTTTGAACAGGCAATTTCACAATATTATTAGATCAAAAGAATCTGGCAATTTGTAGTACTTGTAATTTGATCCAGATTTCAGATTGCAAGATCAAATTCCAAAAAAGTGAATGCTGAAGACTTGTCAATTATAATAACGCGGTACGTACAAGAAAAAGAGGAAAAACGTGAGCAAACTGAGATAAAACGTAATAAAAGTGTTAAGAAGAAAAAAAAGCAACATCATTGGGTATTCAAATATCATCCTATAAGGAGTGAATTTTTTTCTTCTTTGCAAGTGCGAGAATAAAAAGAACAATCAAGAACAGGATTGAAGTTTCATTTCAACCACGGTACACAGAACCCATACACACACTTGACGTGTACGTACAAAAGGAGTAAATCTTGAGGTTCACCCAGGATACGAACACACGTGCAAAAACGTTCACATACGTGCAGTGGCGTCGAAATAAAACACAGAGAAACTCGGGTATATTTCATTTAAAAAAAAAAGTAACTTCAAGCTTAAATAACTTCAGTTGAATTCTACGGCATTAATTACGTATTAGGCTGATCTCTGACTAAGAAATTAATTAGAAAAAGAATAGGTTTTTTTGCTTCTAAGTAAGAAATAGCTTCCATAAATTCATCTAGCTAATATCAGTTTACTCAAAAAAAAAAACGTCATACCATATAAAGACCGCTAAGCAAAATGCTATTTAAAAACCATTTTCAATCAAAGGTCACTTAAAAAATGGCATTTATTACGAGAAAAGTGTCAAGCATTAATGATTTATTATTCATATGATATATTTCTCTTGTTATGTTCTGAGATAGTAAAATTTAATCGGTCTTAAATCTCGCCTATGATGCGCCTCTAGAAGTGTCTATAGATGTAACATCCGGTGTAAACGTGGTTTTAAACGTCTCGCGGTAATTTGTCAAACCTGTCAAGTCAAACTGACAAACACCCAACCACGTGATCACCCGCTTGACCTTGTTTAAATATCGCAATTATATTCTGTTGAAACGAAAAAAAAACCTCATCCAAAAAGCAAACAATTAATTTTTTTTGGTGCCAGGCACATCTTGTATATCTACAAAAAAAAACGATACCAATTGAAATTGTTTTTAGAAAAATCTTTAGCGATGATGCGCAATATGTGACGTCACTTTCTGTATTCGTAAAGAATTTCAAATTATAACTCGGAAATAAAATAATTATGTTGGTTAAGGAGTATGATTGTGTGACTAAGTCGACGAGATTATTGGGACATCTAAGGAACACATGATTAGATGATTCAAAGATATTTATTGCCGTCTTAAATAAAGCGGATAAAGAGCTGTCGGTATCCATGAAAACAAGCTTTGTATATGCGCCCTCATTCCCGTTATATCCCATATCGTTTATCAAGAGAACTAAGTAGTAAATCTAATCCATTATCGACGCCAACATCGTCGTCTCCCCTTCAGAAATTAACAGTCTTCCTATATAGAATACACAGCAGTGCACCACTCGACTTCGGTTGGATTGAAACAATCTAATATCCTCACACAACAAACACTCCCTGGGGATGACAATTACACCACCCAAAAGAACGCCGTGGCATAAACAACAATGACAAATGACGAGACTCGAAAACAATCTTATCTGTGACGTCACTACTAGTAAAAAGGGGAATTATGTTGATCCTTCGAACTGTTCTTCGCTCAACCTTTGGACTACGAAATTTATGCAGTAGATTTATTCGTACTTGTTACTTTTTCTAGCGATGGGCATTTAGACGAACATAAATACACGTTTCCTTAGTTGAGTCAGTTTTTGTGTGAGAATACGGGTTCGTCCTTGGAATAAGTGAAAGAAGCGCAAAAGAAAACGGAATAGAAATTTCGCATATTGGTACTGATTTTAAATCAGTAGTTATGTTATTTAGTTTAAGACTTTAAACTCGCCTTGACAATAAACACTAATATTTTCCCTGAATAATTTTCATATAAATGACATTTTAATAATATAAACCAACTCATTCAGAGGCCAAGTATTCATCTTTCATATTTATCCCAATTTGCATATACATACGATGTACCTATTTCGCAAGCAATGTTGAATCCTGCCAGCTAACGCTTACTGGCTGCTTCGGTTGGCATAACCAGTTGTTGCTCTGCTATATACCACCGGCGCGGCACGGCGACTGGTCACCGGGCCCTGGTTAATTTCATTACCAGGGTCGACGCATTTACATCAGATTATCTTACACATTCAATGCACATACACACACATCGCATTAACTCTATTCACCATACCACTCAATATAATGTCCATCTAAACTAAAATAAATTTACGTTGGTTTAAGTAAGTGCTATTTCGCAGCCTATTCAAATTGAAATTCAAGCGTTTTCAGTCATATTCACAGTGCCTCACTGACTTGAGATTCAAACAAATCGGATAGCAAATAAGGAAATTTCTGTTTGGGTCATTTAAAGATTTGCATTGGGTTTTTGAAAATATAGACTTGTGTTTTGTATGAAGTTTGAGATAAACAGACGTACGGAACGAGTACAGAAACACGCAATTGTATATAATTAAATAAAAACGAAATGGTATGAAAATTGTTATCGATTCTGTTAGTCTTTTATTTTGCTGTTGGTGAAATCGAATCAGCGTGAGAAATCACTTTACACAATCGACATTCTTTTCAATTGGAAACTTCTTGAAAGTAATTTCGAAAACGATCTTCCAGCCAGTACAGTTATCGTAAACAATTATAAAAAATGTGCACGTTGTTGTCAGTGGTATATATCGTTTTCTTTATTATACTGTCTCCAAGTTAATGTACAGTTGCTAGGTGATATTTTGCGGGAATGCGAAGCATAACTCGACGGATAGTGTTTCTTCGTCTCTTTATTCTATACTCTACCACCAGCACCCTAGCGGGGGGACATGGCACTAACGGCCATACGATGTCGGTTGCCGCCGTTCATGATTTACACTGTCACTACACGTGAATTATGTTGCGGTGCCCAAGATATTGCTCGTTTTACTTACTCGCTAGGCTGCTGCTTACTATTACTACGACTTCGTCTGTTTACTGACTGTAGGAGTTTGGTTCACGCGCTCGAAACAGTGGCGCAGCTAATACAATTTGCGGGTTTGCAGAATTTGGTTTCAACCAGTAAACATTGCTTTTTGATCTACCCCAAATCTAGCTATGTACATATTTAATCCGCACTAGCGAGAAATGTTTACCGAATTTCCTCTAGAATCGCGATGATTCGAGAAAGTTTAGGTTATTCTTAGTAAACATTTGGGGATCTTTAAGATATATGTTAGCCTAAGTGGTAAATAATATAAGTCTGGTTTTGGTAAAGGGTTCATCTATCTAAGAGGTCCATATAGAAGTAGAGATGAAAGTTGTTTTAGCGCAAATACAAATAAAATTACATCAAGTTAATTTTTAGTTTATTCCAGAGGAATGTACAGTCGTTGAAAGTCTCTAAAAATAAGGGGAAATCTAATGTAATTTTTTTGAGGTCAGTGCCTAAATTGCACTATTAATTCATGTGTGTGTACTGTTTTTATCTTTATTATATGAGGATGATATATAAATTGGGTGACCTTTGAAATAAATGTCACTTATTTCAAAAAGTAATTACAATTTCATGGATTTTAAGTGATAAATTGGTAGTAAAAATAATTTCCACCTACGCCAATGATATATGTATATCTATATGTCTGTGCTTTTGTGTCGAGGCGTTTTAATAATGAGACTACCTCACAACGATCATCTCTCTTGCTCTGGTGCACTTGTAGAATAAATGTGCATATATTATCTTCACTGGTAGACTTTTTGCCACAACGAGCAGTAACGCTTGTGATACACACCGTACCTAACGTTCCACAGCTATGTACTAGGTACAAAATACACTTGATGATAAACTTATTGTCTACAAAATGTCTAAATTTTCCTGCTAAGTATGAAGATATCTAAGCATGAAAAATATTATTGTTGTTCACTAAAAATATTAAACTTTTTCCCTAATGCATCCTGAATTTACCGGGAAATTTCAGGATGGTTTCGAAATTCTAAATATCATATTTAGGTATAAAGAATTCGAGAGTTATAAAATTAAAATGAGAAATTAATTAATTATTCAAAAATTATACTTGACATAAATCTAGTTTATAACAATATTTTTAAACTACAACGTATACATTACTAATGTAAATAAAACAGATTTATTCTTGCGGTAGTTCTATATAATTAATTATATGTATTTTCATTGTATTTAATGTGTTCTTACAACATGTTTTATTTTTTGTGCGAGTGTGCTTGGTTTGAGATTTTTGCCGCATGTGCTCATGAGTAGTGAGGTTGTAAACCAACTCTTATCGCAGCATTCTGTCAAATGACGGAAAGTAGGTTTTTTTTTTTGAAATTTATTACCGTTGCAAATAAGAACTCTTCAACCATCCAACATTTATGAATTTGATCTTTATTCATATCTAGTTCTTACCTATTATTCTTACAAGTGTAAACGTGTATATCATTGTTTTTTTACGCAAGAATAGTTCATTCACAACGGAAATTATGAGCCGTTAGTTTTAACTATACGGAATAAGAAATCCTATAATTGAAATTATAGATTTTATCTATCAACAAAGTGACTTAACACGCAAGACTAGTTCAAGTTTTTAGCAACTGTCAAGGTTAGTTTCAACTTATTTCATCATCTAAAGAATTAATTTGGTTCATTTAAAAATTATTTTTGGTATGGTTCATGTTTATAAAGAACGACACGTGACATCATTAGTTAAAAAACGTGACAATAAGACTTGTAACATATCACGTGTTGCAACTTATAAATTGAAAACAAGAATGGTGACTATACATCAAAATTTGTACAGGTGCAACTTATCTTCGAATTATATATTGCTGCAAAATGTACAAATATGTGCAATATATATATATATATATATATATATATATATATATATATATATATATATATATATATATATATATATATATATATATATATATATATATATATATATATATATATATATATATATATATATATATATATATATATATTTAATAAAAACATTTCGGATAATGCGAATAATAGAGAGTTAATCGTGTAACAGATGAGCCAAGATGGCTGTGCTAACGATAACACACGCTACGTTTTAATCTAGTGCCTATTAAAAGTATATAACGACTGTATTTAAAACGCCGTAAGAACAACATAAAATTATCTAATTAAAATTCATTGGTAATGTTACCCCAGCGTGTAATTACTAGATTTTACTACTGCAATTTCTCTTAGTGTTTACGTAACTTAAGAACGATTGCGTTCTAAATCAAACATGCATTGAGGAAACCAGTATGATTGTTAAATCAGGCTAAGTGGTGTTATGAGGCTATTTGGGTCAAAATATAACAAATATAAATTGAGATAGTAAGGCGCTATCGCTTATGTTTTTCCACCACTGAAACGACGTCTTTTCTTTGATCGAAATGACCTCGTCGCTCATCCAATTAAATTCAATTTACAGAAGTGGAAACGCAGTTATTTTTATAAAATCGAAATTTGGAAACGTCGTTTGTGGGGGTGCGAAGCGACAAAAAATCTAGACAGGAAATAAAGTGTAGAAAGCGATGGGTATATTAATAAAAATTCAGCGAGTTCAAGGGGTCGACATCTGAAGAAGAAAATATTTACATCCGACTGCAACAATAGGCATGGAATGCTTTAGAAATTCAATTTATCATGGCATTGGACTAGGGCTTGGCTGACAGAGAGCAGCATAGCATAGCATAGAGCATACATAGCGTTGCTTTGCTTTGCTTTGCTATAGCAACGTTTAAAATCCCAACACCCTGTAGCAAAACGTGAATAACAAGGGAAAGTATTCGCGCATTCAGTTTAAAATGTAAATATTTATACCGAGGGTGAATAAAAATGATTTTATTTACATGGAGTTTTTCTAAAATTCTTTAAAATTCAGACGCAACTTTATTTATAGCTTTCAACACATTTTCCATTTGACTTAAATAGATATTTATTCGATGTTTATACTATCTAATGCATTCTATAAGTTGTTAAACTTAAAATTTGACTTTAAAATGTTTGGAGTATTTGTATTATTTGACGAATAATATATATATATATATATATATATATATATATATATATATATATATATATATATATATATATATATATATATATATATATATATATATATATATATATATATATATATATATATATATACATATATATATATATATATATATATATATATATATATATATATATATATATATATATATATATATATATATATATATATATATATATATATATATATATATAATATATATATATAAACGTTTATGCTTTGGTAAGAATGACGAAACCAAATAATAATAAGAGTTCATGGCCACAATATGAAAAACTACGTATGTATATAAAGGGCAGTCAGTTTCCCATGGACCAGTAGCGGAATCCCAGAAGACAAGAGAAAAAAATCGTTGCATATTCTAAATATAGCCAAAAGAGGGGTTGATACAGACAACAAATAGGGGAGGATGCACGTTGTTCTGAAAAGGGATGCCAACACAAGAAAAGTGAATCTCTTGTGTGAAACGGTTACCGTGTGTTGGTAATAATGTTTTGTATGGAAGCACCCTGCTTGTATTCCATGCACGCATGAATATTCAACAAAATCTTTGTATTGTATCAGCTCTGGATTCTGGTCGCTTGTTCAAACAAGATGTTGTTATTAAGCCGCTTCTCTTAACCCCTGATTCATCTTTCTCCACTTTGTACTCCTCAGGGGGCCGAGGGGATCTCGTCATGTTAACCCTGACATGAACAAGAATCACTAGAGCATTGCGTGAAGCCGTTCTGGTCTGATTCTTACGAGAATCGTTTGTATAGTAAATTGTGTATGATACAAAAACCTACTATCATAATATGAGTGATATGCAGACGGTTTACATAGTTTTTTTATTCCATCTTCAGATAAATAAACTCTTGCTAACCCAGTTACTATTTATTTCAAATCATTTCACCATTCAGAATTAATTTTAATATTCTTGGTTTCGTTTAATTATTTATTCAATTAGCTTAGGATAGGTTAGGTTAAATTGTGTTAAGTTCAATTAATTTAACTTAAACTAGATTTCGTAATAATATATATTTTTGATTTATGAATTAAACTACAATAACTAAAGTGGTCTCAACTGAAATTATATTTGAATTTGATGCCTGGAAAACGATGACAATAATATGTTGGTTTATATTTCATTACATCAAATATAACATCAATAAATCACTCGACGATGACATAACAACAAACTTGTTGTGTTCCCGCTGAAGGGGTCGCGTAGACGGGTGGGCTCGTAGTGGGTCCGTCCCAGACAAGCGCCGACAGTCAAGAGACTGATGTTATTTTAATTGCCGATAGTTGACAGGAAACAGTACCAAAAGCATGACTAATACAAGCCGAAATATGACATCCGGGCACCCAACCAGGCTATCTATCGAAAAACATTAAATATGTTCCGGTATCCAGCGATTGAAATTTAAACGAAAATTACAAAAAATCAACAACAACAATGAAATCAGTGGACCTAAACGTACACAATAAGATTGGAATTTTTGTACATATCTATAATTTAAGTAAATTGAGATACCAAATATAGGCATTTTCATAAACACATTTCTGTATTTTGAAAAGCAACTTAAATATTTAATATATTTAATTTTCGCAATTACCCAGTGGCGTCGCAGTACTTTCGGATATGTAATGTTTAGTTATATTAGGTAACATGAGTCAAAATGAAGCAGTAAAAAACTGTTAAATATAAAGTGGTTTCATAGTAAAGTTTTAATAAATTTCACGCAACATAATTCTTATCCATAATTTCTTTTAAACGACTCCACAAACATACTACATCTTTTTAAATCTCTGCAGAATGATAAAGTAGATATTCAAGGATTCAGAGACACTTAAAATGCTCATGATATGGTAATGCGATACCAAACATGCTTGGCATAGTGCCACACAAAAAATATCTTCAAGTGCCTTGTATCTTGTTACGGTTTTGCTCCGTTGACACTTATCGTACACTGTGTAACAAAAAAGTGGTCTAGTAATAACGTTATTACCCATTCCACACTAATGACAACAAAAACTTTTGAAGTTGGTGATAAAAATTATCGCAGAAGTAAGGTGTCGGTTTCTTTTCTAGAAAACTTCTTCATGTTGTTTGTACACTATGAAACAAACAAAAAACTGGTCTATTTATAATATTAATAACCCACACTAGAAATAAAAACTGTAGTAGCTGGTATTAAAAATTACGAAATGGTGTTTGCTTTTGTGTAAAAACTGCTCTATTTATAATATCAAAACGCATTCTCTACCATAAAACGTGTTAGAAGTTATTGTTGAAGTAGACTCTTTTGTGCCAATGTTTTCGATGCTGAGTGTACGATGACCCAGATTTTTACCCATGTATGTCACAAGGGATGAGATTCAAGAAACAGATAATGTAACAGTAGTTCATCCGGTATCGTGTATTATGTCATGGTTCTTTTGTTGACGTTAACCTTTTCGCTTAGGTTCGCCTATGAGGTTTTGTAATACGGTCAATTGTTATAGGATCAATTTGATTAGAGAGTATTTATTTCACGTGTAAGGGTTGATAAATCTCTTTGATATCCATACCAGTTTAGGGGATTATAACGGATCAAATTTATTTTTAGAAAACGATTAATAAATGTATTTTTATAAAATGTCTCTATAGCTGTTTTAATACCGGGAACAATAATCGGTCAACTTGTAATATTATTAAGTGAGTGAGTGTTGGGTATGGGAAACAATAGCTTATTTAAAGTTAGTCTGGGCAACCACCAATCTGCGAGGTTACTAGAATAATATCTAATAAGTAATCGGTTGTGAGAAATGCGATATTAAATGAAAACAGTGACATAAAATGTAAAACAGTTGTGAAGTCATACCCGTACAAACTTAGCGAGTGCTAAAGTTTATTATTAGTTATTTTACTATTGTTTACAATAAAAAATATCTTCGTTTTTACTGTCATAGTTATGTGAAAATAAATATGTTTTTACGTTAACTATAACATGTAAATTTATATTCAGCATTTAATAATTATAGGTTGTGAGTTAATTACATCTAATAAAAAGTTAATTGAAACTTCGTACATATAACATGCATTCGCATAATTGTAAAATATACATTACTTTTTGATATTAAACTTTCACTTGAGTACAGTGATCTCGTCTTATTATTTCCTGTAACAGTAATAAAAGTTAACTGAACCAAGCAGTTTTATTCGACAGAAATAAATTACATATAAGGAAAAATAATAATTCATAAGTGTTTTTAATAAAAGTTTATTGCGATACAAAATGTTATAAATGCGTGAAGAATTATTGCTATTTTATATAATTATTTCTTGGATATGAATTAAAATTTTATGCTATAACGTTTATAGCGCAAACACTTGACGTGTTTGTTCATAAATGATATGTTATTTTATTCTACGAACGTGATTATGAATTGATTTAAGTCGCCATGTTTTTGCAGACTATTTCCAATTTACAACACCTGGCGCGGCATATGCAGTTGATGGCTTCAATATTACAGTGTTATTTCTTTCTAATGTGACATTATCATATCTTCAGAATTACATTTATAAAATTTTATTCACTTTTCCACTCTGAGTGCGTTTGTAAATGATGAAATGGTACATGACCCTTTATCAAAACTCTATTAGCGTAGTGCTTATCTGCGCAAAGTAATATATTTTCCGAGCAGTATAACGCTATGAAAATAGCATAATTGAGCGTATACGCACATCAAATGTAAATGAACAAAAGCAATTAAATTTCAAGCAAAGAGGAAATTAAGAAAATGTGTTAATTATTATTGTTTCAAACGAACAGAGAAAGATGGAAAACTTTGCTACCACGAGTTCATTTCTCCGCGTGCAATATTGGCCGATTTAGTAAAAAGAACGAAGACAGTATGATAAATATTAGACAATAAAACGAAGCGAGATGGAGATACAAAAGCGGATAAAGCAATTTGCAGGATGAGACTTTAAAACCAGGGGTCGTCTTATACCAGTAGATGAAAGCAGAACCGACAGACGTCACACGGTGATAATAGAGATGGAAACTGTGGTGGTGGTGGTGTCATAGCTAGGAAGACAGGGATGAGAGTATGTCGTTTCAGCACACACACACACATTACTAGGGCTTTATAACTAACTTAATAAAAGCTGTGTGCATGCAACCGTTATGTTCTCTCTCTGAAGCTCATCATCATCATCTTTCCGCGTGACTCTTGGGCGATAGTGGCGCCGCGCTCGGGATTTTCTATGCGGTAATTTATAAATTGAATTGTTATACACCCGTTACTTTACATAATCAGTTGTCTACCATACAGATATTTATTTTATGAAGATAAAATCGTTAAATTGTAAACGAAAATATGTTTTTGTCGGAGACCTACAAGAGGAAAAATTAGGTATAATTATAGTATCAGTTCTCAATTTCTTCTAGAATAAATATATATGTGGTACGGTCCATGATCACGGTTGTGTTTTTTGTATATCTGACGAAACGTGCTTATATCCAATTTTAGAGAAATCCGAATCTAGCAAAATTGTATAGAATTTTTAAAAATTTCCTTTGCACGTATTGGTAATTCAGAGATACCTAATTGTAGAAAATGTGTCGACACAATACTCCATTGGTGTATCTGACGAAACGTGCTTACCCGTTTTCCTTTCTAATTTGGAGGAATTTATAGGTGTTCACTTTTAAGACGTGCCCTGATACTGTTCCCGACCTGTTTTCACCCTGGTTGAAACCCCGGAAATTCGCCGAATTCCGACAGCAACACTCAGAAACCACGAGCGAAACCCTCTTGTTGTATATTTTTTCCTGGCCGAGTCGTAACCACGAGGATGCGGTCGCTGTCAACTTCGTTTCGCGTAGGTAATTCAGTTTCGTCTGGCAATTTGGCTCGTGTGCGCTTTTATGGATTTAATAAATTAAGTGCTTTGACAATATTACGGACATAATGGAGCTTTGTAAGCTTTTGCCATACCGTAAACATTTACGTGTTATGGAAATGCGAGGAATTTTCTATGCAAATTCCCACAAAAAGGTCGTAATTCGCTGTTTTAGATGGTTACCAAATAGTACTCGGCTGTCTACTGTATACGTATGGTTTGTAAGTAGTACCTATCCAGTTTATATTATTGCTCTATACGTGCTACATCTGTCCGTAAATGCTGGGCTCAGATTTACCTAATGTGGTGGCGTAGAGAATTGAAAACAATTGCATCTTACCCGCAGATGTCAGTGCTTTAATGCTGTTGTTTTCAAATGCTTAAGTCATCTTTCAAATATAAAATAATGTATAGGGGAATTTAAATTGACACTTCGACATGCCAGTAAAACATGCTAATTCAAATTTTATATATCCTTTTCAAATATTTTATAATAAATAAGGCCTCTTTCAAAAATATATACATATATTTGACAGATTTGTTCATATGTATCAATAAATTTAAAAATATTTTCTGCCATTAACATAGTGTTTTTTTTTTTGAAAATAGTCCTGAAGTAAAGCTTAATTTTTCTTTTCTCTTTTTGAATATGATTTATATGATAATTTTAACAGTTAACAATAATATATCGTAATCATTGTTTTTAATGAAAAATATATGCCTAACTAAATTTGCATATACTCATTTAACAGAGTAATAAACCAACACAGAATCCCATTATCAGAATCTTGTTTCATTAAAAGTTCCTTGGTATAACATCCAAGCTCATATAAAATGTTTATGATAAACAATTTTCCTAGTTAATAAAAACATCATATCGTGTAGCTTTTCTAGTGAAGTGCAAAAGTTTCTTTGTTGAAACAATAAGTGTTTGCCTCGTGTTGCGATTGGTGTTAATAATGTTTTGTTTTGTTTCAGTCCAAGCAACACGGCACTAAGTTCGCTAGAACAAGTCAAGGAGTACCTGATGACGCAGGGTACGTGCAAGTGCGGTCTCGAGTGCCCACTGAAGTACGACGCTGTCTTCAACTTTGACCCCAAGGTAAGTGACATACTGTTTGATGTCTCTTCGTCCTTTTGTTGTCCGGGATCGTGTCTGTAAGGGCAATGCTATGGCGTCACGTTGACTACACTTTGAATAGCTACTTTAACTCAAAAAGTCAAATTCCTTTATCGCCACTGGCATTTCACTATTGCGAATACAAAATTGCGCTCAAAAACTAAAGTCTGTAATACATTCATTTTATGAAGTTGCTTGTATAATTTTGCTGATGTTATAATAATAATAATCGCGATGTGATACAAAATACTGTAAGCTAACTAACGCCAACCTTACGCTATGAATATTAGATGTAAAAGTTTTGTGGAATTTCCACATGAAACTTTAGTGAAAATAATTGAAACTGTCTGAAGTTGTGAAGAGTATCGTGGTAATCAGAATCATTGTGAGTGGTTGAAACAGTGTTCCGTTGTCGATGACTGCAGTATGTTAGTAATGTCGCTATGCGGCAATCCGTCCGCGTGTAATAATTGAATTCGGCATTAGTAGTTCGAGCTGCCGCGTCGCCACCGTCGCTACCGTCAGTAGTGCCGCACTTTATCCTGCTTTCTCTCTATGCTCTACCCTTCTTCCATTTCTACTATCCTGTTACGGCATTTTAAATTGAATTAGGCACGAAATGAACGCTCGCCCAAACCCCGCAGCCACCTCTAGTGTACGGGCATTCCGAAACATTCGATTGTTCTAGGAAATCAGTTTTGCGTATTTCATTCAATTACCTATCATCAGTTACAGATAGCTGATAGAAATATCATGAATTAAAACTGATATTTATTGCAATGCAATTTGTATCTCATAACCGAATATAAGATTTAAGATATCTGATAATCGAAAAATGTCACATACATAATAAGGTTTTACCTACCTTTATATAAGTATCATTTCCATAAAAAAAATATCCTTATATTATTCTGATACCCTAAATAAATAATTTTCTTTGAATGTAAACGAGGACGGTAGATATTTTTCAAATTCAATTTGTCTCGTACAAAGTTCAAGAAAAATAAATTCCCGTTTACGTTATATACCAAAGAGATAAAAATATACGGAAGAAGATATTCCGTTTGATTATTTTCAGAATTGAACCGGTGAAATCTCATTACCCGCCGTTGGTTGGGTATAAAATACAGTATATAAATGGGGACGCGGGAGAGTGAGAGGACGAACACACAAGCAAGCAAATAGGTTTGCGTTTGATGTCGTCCAAACGGTCGCAAATTGCCTGCGATTTGTTTTCGAGTTCGCGATGCACGGTGAAATAGATAAGAACTCTGTTTACGGCAAATAACATCGCGCAAACTAAGTTTTCTTACTCTCAATTCTTCGAGACTCTGCTAAAAATGTCTATTTGTTTTAATAGTCTAAGCACATTTACAAATATTGTTTTATTAATCTATAACGCAGAAGTTTGAGTAAAAATGTTGGTATTTGTTTTTCAAAAATGACATTGCAATATTTTGCAACTGAAATATTTGATATTTGGTAAAAATTTATTATTGCTTTCATGAAATCTGAAAACCATCGTCTATGAATGTAAACAAGCGTTATATTATGCTTGTAGTAAAAAATTCGATTTTATGAAGAGATAAACCAATAATTCCTAGCCATTCTTATTGAAATGTGAATCTGTGACTTTTAAAGGTGTGCTTATATCCTTATAACCTTTTTGAGAGCGAGCCAACTCTGAAATGCGTTCGTCCTTTCAAAAAGGATCCACGTTTGTATTTGGTGTCGAAGCCGTTCTTTTTTACCGTTGGCAAAATCAAGGTAGCTTATACGTATATCTATCGGTTTGGTCAAACGAAGATGGAATTTCGTTGAATCATGTATTTTTGTCTCTTTTCCGATTATACGAGAGACGTCTGGTTACGATAGCACTCTTTGAGCCTTCTGTAGTGCAATGATGTCAATGTCCTGGAGCATTTCTTCGTTTACGAATAAAATAGGAAATAAAATATACTTGGATTGTAAAAAATATTGTAGGCCGAAAGCCTCCAGGTTATTAGTTATAAAATAGGAAATATTTAAAAGAATGTGAGGAAAGTAAAATTAAAAATCTCGGGATGAAAGATTCGAAAATTAATTTTTAAATAACATTAAATATAAACCTATTTGAGAGGAATTTGAGAATATGCAGTTATGTGCAACGAGTTGAAATTTATAAATGCAGCGAGGTAACAATTTATAATTGTTATTCCTATTTGGAAAACAATAATACTGTCTCGCGCTCGCGTTCCAAATAGAGTCAAAAACATTGTATACAGACAAAAAACAATTTGGAGTGTTCAGCAGAATTGTTGGAGTTTCAGAGCGAGCGGTATTAATTAATTACCTGACATGTAAAAGTTGGAGTCACGGACGAACAATGTGCACACAGCGCACCACGTCGAATGCGGCAGTACGTGAAATTAATTTTTACCCCGTGTCAAGCTAGGGAGTATGGACACGTTTGGTCGATTTATCGATATTATTTGGTCGGAATTCTGCGTTATTATAGCTTCCCTTGCACCCTAAATATGTAACAGTGAATAATTATTATTTATCAGTAACACCGATATTCACGGAATTTTTAAAAGCCGATTTTAAATCAAACCAACTTTAAATTTCATGGAAACAATTACGAGATCTCTATTAGGTATCAAATGATAAGTTCAATTTCCTCATTATTTGAAAAACCTCAGGAGGAAAACATTTCTAATAACTATGAATATGTTCTTTAAAATTATGTTATAAAACTGCTTCAATTCCTTCAACTTGAATTATATATGAGGAACCTATAGCATTTACGAAAATTAATTCCTAAACATGCAAGAGTGTAAATCCGATTATGAAACCATTTTTGCAATTAGAAAATTATATTTTTATGGCAGGTCAACATATATTTATTACATACAATTCCATGTTTTTCTGCACTAGTAAAACATAATTTCATTTGCATTCTGGCAAGCTCTCGTACAACAAAGCCACTAACGAACGAACGAGCGAACATACGGAGTGCAAAGTCGACAGGGCAACGAAACCGAACATACTATATACCTAAAAAGCCTACCTCATTCCCATAGGCGAGTGCACGCTTCTCGCGTATGCCTTACTATGAAATGATGGAATTGGATAATTTAATTAAAACTTGAAAGTACTCGGCGTCGTTTCTAATTTTACCGGTTACCGTTTCGTATTATTATTCGTATTAGCAAAGCGACGGCTGCTCCTATGCTTCTGGGACACTATTGTATCTTCGTCAGGGTGCGTTCTGTCTCTTTTCACATCCCTCCAGGGAGTATCGTTCTCGCTTGCTCTTCGTGTTGTACATCCAACGAAGCAGAATTAAAATAATTGCTTTCCAATATTCAAATTTATTTATGTTGTTTTCTTTCTGGTAAAGTTCAACTTCATCAATAAAGAAAATAAAACCTAAATCCAATTTCCTCGTATAATTGGATTGATATACATACATATTTAGATTATTTATTTTTCAATAATAACAAAATACTTTGCTGTTTTATGAAGAGCCGAAGGCTATTAATTTCATAATATGCACATATTTCGTACATGTTGACTCAGATGATTATACACAGATCATGCTTGACCTATTGCCCTGTTTGTTGTGGGGGCGACGCGTCACAAACTCAACCATCCGGTCTTCCGGACGAACCAACGGAACCAGATTAAACTTTGTTAATTCCACATTGTTCACGCGCACATCGCCGTTTGTGTTGATTTGTTTGCTTTTGCTCGAGCTGTTCAAACGGTGTTATGTAAACTGTATTAGTGAATTACTAATTAAAAGTTTCACAGTTTACATTTTATTTTTCATTTATTTATATTTGGATCATTAATTACAAATATTAGCTTCGAAAATTATTTTTATTGAAATCTACACACAAGAGAAGCAACATTACACCTTTTTAAATATTTCTTCTTTGTAGTCTATTTTAAAACTAAAACATCAATATTTTATTATTTCAATTGTCTCTCATAAATAGACTTCTGATTAAATTTCGAGAGTAAGATCTACTTTGAGAAATGTCAGTATATATTTATGCTTAAGGTGTCCATTATGAAATAACCCATAGAGTGGGAGTTGCTATTTTTGTGTATGGAAAAATACAAAACTGCATGATACAAGTTTGATATCGTATTTTAGTATTAAATGATTCAGTCAGTATTATTAAGAGATTATATTATAATTGTAAATTATGTATAAATATTGACTACCATATTTGACTTGGTAAAAGATTAATAATTCCGACAGAAACCACTTTGTTATTATTTTTAACCGCATTGAAAACACGGTCTCTAGGTCAGTAAAGTAACAAATGGATTCGGATGAAACCATGCCGTGAAGGTTTTTACTGTGGACTATTGTTTACGAACCTGTTTTTTGTTTATTACGATCCTCCAGTATTTTCGGTATAATCCGCTGAACCGTATGATTCACTGTCATGTTTTTTCACGGTATCATTTTATAATCATCATTCAACTCCCAGAAGTAAACAATGACTGACGCAAAATACTCATCATTTTCAAACAATAACGTAATTTGATATTCTTGACCGCAAAGTGAAAATTGAAATTTAATCACAACAACTTCATATTGAATCAAAGGACTATTATTATTAGATAAATTATACTTATTTAGTTTTTATCGATAAAGATTTTGATAAATTTCATTTTAATTCACTCAACCACGATATTGGGAACTTTTTAGTTATTATTTTTATATGTATTGGGTATGTAATAAATTTAAAAATTCAGAGAGCTTTACGTCCGTTTCCTAGTATTAGTGAATAATAATAAGAAATTCAATTGAAACAAGTAGAAGTGAATAGAATTTTAAGCGCGATATCATAAATTCCCATTAATTCTCTTTTCATATTCTGTCTAGTTCCTCTTTCACGTTGGGGAACAAAATAAACGTGTAAAATCGTCTCGGCTTTATCTCTGATGGTAAATAAATGTTCATTAGCAAATATCAAGCACGAAGCAACGTAAACTTAACGTGAAACTCTTATACGCGAGATAATTAATATCGCCGGTAAGTGGCGTTCAATATATCAAAAACGAAGAGAATCTAGTTACTTAAGTGAGACATTAAGTTTCAGAAACTTTACGAGAATATTATCAATGGCAAAGTGTGCCTAATTATCCACGACAACCAAGTGACGTATACGAGAAGTATGGAAGAGAAAGAATTATGGAAAGTTTTAAAACGTCAGTAGGCACGTGCAGCTCCAATCGAACTTTGCTAAAAGACGATAAATCAAGTTGCATGAGACGTGACAGCCGTTGCTTTTCGAGGATGGTTCCAAGCAAAGAGTTACACTCTCTCAAACCCTCTATTAATATTCTGGCGATGTCGCCTTGACGATCTATATAAGCTGTCAAGTACGATGGAATTACCCATCCAAAAGCATAATTTTATCTATCTTCTGCTTGTGTGACTATGCGACCAAAACTTGCTGACATCAACTCCGCACTCTGTACCATCATATTTTTGTTGTATTACCTTTTTGGAAAACAATTTTGCGCCATTTTAACATCATCAACATATCGACTTTTACAATTCAAACAGAAAACAACAAAGTATCGTGTGTCAAATTAGGGGTATCACGCTGTAATTTTGTCAAAACATATTCAAATTGTCTATCGATTAACTATGTAACTAAATCCATCGCTTTTTCATTTAATATACACGGTGGATTCTACTTGAAATACCAACATATATAATTAAAATCGAATATTGGAGGAATGCGTGGTAATGCACTTGAAAATGAGTGCTTCAGACCGAGTGATTATAGACTAGCTGATCTGCTTAGCGGTTTTCGTTTAGTCAATAGTCAAATATTTGATACGGCTGCGGCATATAGCCTGCTACTTTGCCAGAGATGCTTGCTTGGGGTTAAACCATTAAATTACGGATTACGGCTACTCGAATTGAGACTCGCCAACAAACCACCGCGCTCACACAACTCGTCACACCAAACACGCAAACGACGGATTCGTAGCGCATATTAACATTTCCACAACCATATACCCTTACGTTTTCATACCTATATACACTTTTGCCGCAACTTTGCATCTGTATTCATCAGCAAAGAGCAACTTCTAAATGTCAGGAGTAGCATATTTTCTATGTTTATTATTCAATTTATACTTTACACGTTTGAGAAGTAAAACAAATATTATATTTGGTGTATGGTTTATTTCAATTAATCATAAGATAATTATTCAAAGTGTTTCAACTGAAGAGATTCGGTTTGGCAAAGGATACATTCATGGTATCGCGTAATTTATTGATATTAAGAGAATTTTATTAATTTCTTAATGTAATTTTTAATGCAGCGAAATTGGTGCAATGAACGTGCGTACTTGGTCTCCGTGCTCCGTGGAAGAGTCTTGTCTGGTTGGGGTCGTCCTGCGCCGGCAGGATGCACGCCTTCTAATTAACCGTCATTTGTATTCCCATTCCAAGAAACTCATGTTTTAATCACGCTAATTACAATTAAACAAAGAGTCCCCGCCACATTGCTACACCGGTATTACTAACACAGACACAATGCAATCCAGCTTACTCTCTTTCTTAGACTATTGTCAATTCCATACTATTCCCGGAGAGTAGAGAAGATAAGCTTATACAAAATCTAATAACGATATCTGAAACACTAGATATGGTTTTCCAAGCACTTTTATGTAACTTAAATATTAAATTTGTTTAAATAAATTATAAGATGCGTTTTGAATTGTTTTTAAAATATTAATATTGTTATTATCTTTCGTAATTCTACTTTATTGTTTTTCGTTGTTTATTTTTAGGTACTCCAATAACGTCACATACTCTTTTAGCTGATAGGGAAAAGTAGAAAAATCTAAATTAATTCTATTCTATTTTCTCCTAATATATAATTCAATATTGGGTACCAGTGCCTTCATATTTTTTGATAACTTTCATTGACAATAGATTTGATCCAATATAAATATATATATATATATATATATATATAATATATATATATATATATATATATATATAAATATATATATATATATATATATATATATATATATATATATATATATATATATATATATATATATATATATATATATATATATATATAAAATAGTCGGTGCAAGTAAATGTTAGTGGAATGGAGTATAGGTAGAGTGAGTAAGTTGAGACGGTTGATTTACGTTTTTCCACCCCGGCCGACTAGCAGAATTGTTTCATTCTTATCTTCTTTCGCGTTTCAGTTCGGCGTAGGACGTCGTCTTTCACCGCTCCTGACATTCAGTAATTTACAATACACTATTACAATGCTAATCAGGTATATACACAACGCTTGCCTTCGTTGTTAAAAAGATAATTAGAATGGGGACAATACAAACGGAAAGATAATGGAAAATATTTTCTTCGAGAAAAAATTAATTCTTTCAGACAACACATTTTGTTTTGTAGGTAACTATCGGGTTTTTCAATCTTGAACAATGTATAAGTATACATCATAAGTACAAATGTTTACCATTTGCTATTTTGGGATTATATTTATGTTTCGAAGTAAATTGTGAGTGACACTTTTACGAACGAGTAAATATGATTTATCTATCAGACATATTGAAAATTTAATTTTAGTCCTCAACTAAATAAAATGACAGGTCGTACGTGTTTGGAATAATAATGCATATTCAATTCGATTGTGAATTATTTAATAGATTACTTTCGGTGACAGTCAATAACTGTTTTGTTTTATTTAAATATACTTCGAAATTTACTGTTAATCTCTATTAACTGATAAATAATATTGGAACATTAACAATATAATTTTCTCGTTTTGTCTGTGTTTCGATCCATCTCTAGCGCAAGCTATTTTTGTTTTAGAACTTACACTGTAATTATACTTTTCGCTAAAAAAGCATTCAACCTTTAGTATATTTTTTTACCATAACTAAGAATTTGATTAACCACAGATAATCTAGTGAAGAGTATATCTTCTTAGGGGTTAGCTTAGCTAAAGATATTGAAGCCAATTTAGAAGTCTTAATACGTATTTAGCCTTTTTAAAAACTTGTGATTAAGGTTTTATATTATTATTAATTTAAGAATTTTTAGTTGTATCATTGTTGGATCGTTTTTCGCTTAGACTGTGGTTAAAAAATTGTTATTTACAGGTTTTCGATAATATTGTAATAAATGTCCAAACAAACATCTATTATTTGACTAAGTAATATAA
This sequence comes from Nebria ingens riversi, assembly GCA_018344505.1. Taxonomy (NCBI): domain Eukaryota; kingdom Metazoa; phylum Arthropoda; class Insecta; order Coleoptera; family Carabidae; genus Nebria; species Nebria ingens. The sequence goes on from JADQWA010001528.1 coordinate 163,025, forward strand.
TTGTGTAGACCTAGCAATGTAGCGTATGTAGATAAGTCATTTTGACTTATTTACATGAGCCACTAGTTATACACAATCATTGTACGTGCTAATCATTTCAGGAGTACATGCTCATATTATAATTTTTACATAGTGAAGAAAAGTTTAAAAATATTTATGTTATATTACAACTCTATATTCTAAATATATAACATATATGTATAACTTAAGTGCCTTTTTGATTAAGGTCTCACTAGTAGTGATTCATCATTAGAACTGAAGGGTTATATAAGGATTGATTGTTATTTAATAAAACAGTATTTCTACAAGGATACGGTTTCTAAAATTGACCTCGTAAGCTACTGCATGCACACAATAAGTTTTCCTCGATAAACAAATGCAATAATAGACAATCGTGTGTTCACTGTTGTATTTTGTGCAAAGATAAGAAAATGCACTTCAAAATGCGCTTGTACTTTTCGGTCACGTGATCCCGTAATCAATCATAAACTTATCGCTAGCATAAGATCGTTTCCTCGCAAATCCCAAGGCTGTTTTACGTCTTGAACTGAACTTCCATATAAAGTTTTATGGTGATTTTATGAGCGCATAAAAATCAAAACGATATTCCGGCCATCATGTTTATAAAATGATCGGTACCCCGAAACATTTTCTAGATGCTGTTATGCTGTTAATTGAACAACAAAAGTTTAACACGCAACTAATGATGACTATCGATTGCCTCGTAAATTATTCGATCGTCTTTTTAACCTTGTTAACTTTATAGGTGTTTTAATTCAATTGAACATAACTGATGTTATCGATTTCTAAAATGTTAGTCTCAATTTTTTCTGTTAACCAAAAATTGAATTATTTAAAGATTATGTTATGTATATATCTAAAGATAATTTACGACAAGAAATAATGATGAATAAGAGATGAAATAATCATCTGAATCTTAGAATCCGTGGTGGAAATAGTTGAGATTTTAGAAATTTTCAAGTAGCAGTTTGTAATTGCTTTTAACAGCTGATAAAATAATTGTTTTTAAAAAAAAGCGGTGTATAATTTGGCAATGAAATGGGTTGGAATTTGAAACATGTCAAGCTTGAAAATGCAATGTCATTTATTTATTTGACAAAAACAAAGAAGCGTATAATTACAATATCTCATTCGTGATGTTGAACTGAACTGAATGGTCGGTTGTGGAAACAATTTATGCACCGAAGCCTTGATCAAAATAATGAAGTGGTCCCATTAAACATTATGACAGGTTTTAACTTGGCGATTTTATTATCGTTCTCTCGTTCGTACTGAAATGTAGTAATTAATTAGTTTTTATCACGTTTTTGTAATTTAAGTAACTGTGTCTCCGTCTGATCGTTCGATTGCTACAATTTGTTCCTTCTCTCATTGTGTCAGTTTGATTAGCATAGGAAGGTAGAAATTAATATTCAACATAGATATGGAACAAACAAAAAATCATATTGCGCAATTTTTAAATCGTTTAAATCATTTTAACCTTGAATTTAACTCTAAATGATGTATCGGCAGTATTTTTGTTTCTAATTATAAATATTTTAGTTTATGTAATGGTCTGAACCTATTTTAGTAACTGACGCGAGGTAAATCATAATTTTTTTTTTAAATTATGCTAAAAATACTTAGGTGTAATTTTATATGACTTAGGAATATAATATTTTGTCTTATTTTACTAATAACAAAATAAAACATATAAATATACAAAAATGATTCTAGAATGATTTAATATCATATGAGGAGCAAGGTAAAATAAATGTATTGGTCGAACTGAGTGGGTACCTATGTATGAAATTGAATTTCCTGAATATGCATTGTGTAATAATATGCTATATTAAGAACAGATGTGAAACAAAAAAAACTTATGCATAAGAAATGGTTGAGTGAATAATTTTGGCATGCAACAGGAAGATGTAAAACGCGCTTAAGCCATTAAAACCGGACGATAAATTAAGTATGACTGTTTTCTCCATATATATTATGCGAGCACAAACATCGAGAGAAAATAATATAACATTTTTATGACGTCATTTGTCACAGCTATAAAATACGTGTGACAGATTGTAATCACGTGATGTGTAAAACAAAACAAAAAATCCATATTCGTGCATGTTGTATGAAATGAACGAGCTCGAGCATATACATATATGTATCTACACTAAAAAAACATTTCGAAAATAAATTTCTATATGCAAGACCTCGTATTGCTACACAATAAATAGAAAACAATTGAAATTTGTTTGTAAAGAGTCGCCATGACTAAAATGGAATATTTTTATTTGGATATTTGATTTTAAAATTGACAGAACACGAAACACATTTGATATGTCGTATAAATAGCGCAACAATAAGTAACCACAGTTACCAATCTTTCGGTGAATAAATTACAAGTTTTCCTAATTCAATCAGTTAAAATATGATTTATTTAAAATTACGAATCTTGTATGCAAATTTATCAATTATATATTTACATTTCCCTGCCAATGTATGTACATTTATCGTAACATTTATATACATATATAAGATAATATTTTTTATATTTAATCAATGTTTTGAGACAACATGTCTGTATTTTATATTACGGTATCGATTTGGAAATGAAGAAATACCAATCGACATATTTGAAATAGTTATTCGCTTCCATTTAATTAAAATATTTATGAGTAATAAAATTTTAAATGAATTAAAAACCCAGAAACTGGTTCTATTTTTGAATCATTTAGAAGGTAATTGAAATATTTTATAGCTTTTCAATTCGACATCATATTAAAAACAAGAGTATTGACAAGTGGTGCCAACATAAAAAAAACTCAAGGTTGTGTTGAACATCAACGTGTACAAACATCTTTTTGACCTTTGATTTAAATCGGCTGTTGTCATTTTGCAAAGACTTATGTGAAACAAAAGTCGTGTTGTAATTATTATGTCATGGACTACGATTTACGTTAATAAACACAATTAGTTTTCATATAATTTAATAATAGAGCTGGATAGTTAATGACGGATACGAATTTTTACGGACGTACCCGAACATGGTAAACAAGATAATGGATTGTACAAATATGTAGATATTTGAATTAGGGTTTCCTGCTCAAGTTTTGCTATTTTTGTCGCCAATGATTCATACAATAAGAATTAATTTAATTTAAAATTAACAAATATTTATATTTTCAGTATCTAAATTTTAAATTAACTTTTGTTTTATATTGTGGATCTTTTTCTGGTTTTCGAATGTGTATAATGCTACGGTGCTTTACTAATTTATATTATTAATTATATAATGCCTAAGTATATACAAACCCGTGATGCTTCTTAGTTGACATAGTTGCTATGGTTACATTATTCATTAAATAATTCAATTAATTAAACATCGGCCATGTGTTGGCCCTAAACTTTCTTTTACGTAGTCAGTATATTTAGCTTTGATAGTATATAAATAAAAATATAAAATGTTTAAATTTCAAGAAAATATTTTCATTCATTGTCCAATGAAATTGTAAAGTTAGTTTATTGTCAAATTTCCAAAGAAAACATGTATTTTAGATTTTAAATGTTGGATTTTATAGTACTATAACGAAAATATAATTATTCATTACATGTTATTAAAAATTATTATGGCCGGGCATTTTTTAGTTTTCAAATTAACTTTAAACCAGAGAAAATATTTATATATAATATTTTTAATTATTTAGTAACCTTTCACTAAAATTATTTGTGACACTGACAATAAATGTTAAATGTCCAAATATTTGAATATTTAAAATAGTTGACATGCATAGTAGATACGATTTATTATATATAATTTTCCATACCTATGTAACTATGGCAATATAAATAGGATAATAGCAATTTTCTCGGAACTGGTACACTTTTTGAAGAAATGTTTCAAACAAAAGTTGTTCAAATCATTAATATCTTTCAATTTTATTCTAACTATTTTTATTGTAAGTGCAGCCGTTTCGGAGATATGCAAAAAGTGACTCAAGTAAACATGCACTTCCGGTTTGAATATGCTTTTCAAAAATAGGAGGCATTCCTCCCAGGCATATACAAATCTTAAGTTTAAAGTTTCATAATTTTATCTTCAACGGTGTAGGCTATATTGCGCACAGACACAGACACACACACACAGACGTCATTCCAAAAATAGTCAGACTCGATTCAGGGAAGGTCAAAAGGTGTATTTCCGTTAAAATTTCGAGAATTGTTTTTTTTTTCGTGATTACAATACTTACTTATTACTTCGTAAAAGAAAGTAAAAAGGAAAGTATATTAATTAAAAGCAGAACTTTATTCGTAAGGTACTCTATAATTTTAAATATTTGACTGAGGTAGGTACTGATTATATATATCATAAAACAATATTTTTAATGGTTTATAAAAATAATCATCTTTGCAAATATCTATGCATTACATCTGTTAGCCATATTTTAAATATAACTGCAGCCACGTGGATGTTTAGAAATGTCACATTCTTCCGACAGTCATATTATATCGCTGTGGTTTTTTTTTTAATGTAAATTCTCCAGCGTTTTACAGTGACAATGTGAGATTAAAATATATGATCTAATTTTTTACAGCCTTTTATATATAGATCATCCTCAATATGGTATCTCATTTCAAGCGTTTAAATTTAAATTATACCAATGTGCAATTAATTTGAGATTACATGTCAAATAAATTATGATAACAATAATATTTAATATATTAAAATTTGAGATAGAATATATTCCAATAGAAATATATACCTATAGCATAGTTGAATAATTCTTATGATATTTAAATATTCCCACAGACGTTTTTGTTGTGATTTGAACTAAATATAGTTTCATTTTTAGTGTTGAATGATTTGTGTTTTGGACAGATGTTTTGTCTTGCAACATGTCTATTTTTTAAACCTTTTTTTCTGAGTCATCTGTTTCACAAAAGTATGTGAAAATTAATATAATTTGAACATAAGGATGCGGTTCGTTTAACCACAAATGACAGTTTTATTAATGTCAGGTTTCTGCACAATAATTTAGATTTTTTATTTACTTTTTGCGGTCTTTGTAACAAATGAATCAATTTTAATAATAATACTCTTTTAATTTTTTTCTTTATTTTTGTCAATGCAATACAGCAAATTAGTTTTTGTATTTGATGACAACAATTTTTACTCATGAGTCCAAAAATCACTTAGTCAGCATTTAATAAAAGTGAAGGTCATGATAACACTAAATTATACGATGAATTGTAGAATGCTCAGGAACATGATGGAAATAGAGATAATAATTTAGGAATATTTTTAGTTTGAATAATCAGGCTTGAAATTGGTAGTTCCTGTCCCACAATATTTTTTATCAAATTGATTAACAATCCTGGAAAAATCATTAGAATTATAAAATTAAATATAATGACATCCGTATTAGATATTCGCCTCGCGCAAATCGTCTTTTCATGGAAAAAATAAATAAAAACATTTCTTTTGTTCTGGATTAATAGCCGCTGTCAGGATACACACCACATTACATGGTTTATTAAAAAGAACCGGTGCGCGCAAACGGACATTTTCCCGCGATTTTTTCATAATTAAAGCTCGAACAGAAAGACGAACGTTCTTGGCTTCTGAGATTAAAGTTTTTTTGCTCGCAGCTTTCATGATTCTTCGTTGTTTCACCCGGATTCAAGCGCCCCACTTCTACGTCCCGCACTCCGGAATTCAATTCCGGAAACGTCAAGATGCGACGAGCTTACACTTGGAATTAGTTTGTGTCTTTTTCTTTCCAAGATTTACAACTTTTGATTACATTTCAGCAGCTTTCTTCTCATTTTATCTTTATCCAAACAACAAATAAAAAACGTTTTTCTTTGTCATCATTGAAATGTAATCATTTTTATTGTATTATATAATTTTAAGTTTTTGTCATGGCAATCAACTTGTTGAAAACTTTATTCAAAACTGTATTACGGCGCTTACAATTTTCTGTTTTAAAGTCCTAAGCAAAAAAAAACAATTCAATCATGAAAAAATAATAAAATGATTTTATTTTGCTATATTAGAGCTATGCTATTTAAAAAACAAACAGAATATATTTACGCGTTTAAATTTATTATATTATTTTGACAAATATTGCCGCCAAATTGAAGACATATTATTCACTCACCAATGATTAAAAACACATTTTCGAGCCAGTGAATATCGTGAAAATAGAACTTCTTTTTCCATATCCATTTTTCAAACTCTTAATACCTTTAAATTGGGTTTTAATTCCATTCAGTTTCAAGGATTATCAAGCGGCTTAAATTTGATCGTCAGGGATAAAAAACTTAAATTATTAGAATATAAAACGTTTTATTAATATAAAGTGACGTCTGTAGATTATTATATTAGATAATGGATTACAATTATATGTGTCATCACGATTAATATGCATATAGTACATATGTTTTCTACTTATATATACTATATATATATATATATATTTATATATATATATATATATATATATATATATATATATATATATATATATATATATATATATATATATATATATATATATATATATAATATATATATATATATATATATATATATATATATATATATATATATATTATAATATATATATATATATATATATATATATATATATATATATATATATATATATATATATATATATATATATATATATATATATATATATATATATATATATATATATATATATATATATATATATATATATATATATATATATATATATATATATATATATATATATATATATATATATATATATATATATATATATATATATATATATATATATATATATATATATATATATATATATATATATATATATATATATATATTCATTCTCATGGCCAACCAAGACAAAATGAGCATAAAAAAGTGGAATTTTTTTAGAGCTACTTGAGATTATTCTATTTTAAAGTCTCTTGTTTTAAACATGTCGTTTCATGTTTGTTCTAAATATACATACTAATGAAATGAATCGATTTTTTTTTATATTGTATATTTTCATAACTACAATTTAAATAAATAATTGGGTTACACAAACTATTTTACGTATGCATATTTAATTCTTTTCTGTCATTTTATATTGATTATCTTGATGAATATTGTATTTTGATGATTATTTATTCATTCATTGTGTTATTTACGTCACTTAGACTGACATCTTTAGTCATAATATTGAATTGAATTATAACATGATTTATTGGAGTTATTCCATAATTTGTCTAAGCGACCATTATTTATTTGTTTTGTAAAGCAATTGAACACTTAAAATTGTTTAGTATAAATGGATGTGGTATATATAGAATGAGTAGGTGATATTTATAACTTTATGAAAATATAAAAATATTTTTATTTTGACATTTTTGCAAAATTTATTCTCCACAATTTTTATGAATTTGGTTATCTATAACAATTTGATATCCTAGGAAATAATTAAAAACATATTATTACTTTTAATTAAATTATTATTGTCTAAAAATTACGCTAATAATGAAGTAAATTTCTTGAAGTACATAATTTTATATGATATATTATGCTAAAAGTAGCGTAAATATATACTTATTTTGTATAATAAACATTTATGTTTTTTTTTTTTTTAATTAGGCTATTTAATATTGATCAATGTTTCTAAATTTGTTTATTTTGTTTCAGGTAAGCGTTATGCTCCATTTCTTATACGTGTATAAAGTCAACATTCATCACATTTGTAAGTGGTATTTATATTTATTATCTAATAATTCCTAACTTTAGCAACCAAAGAAAGTAAAACTGCTAAATTACACGTATTTTTACGTTTTATGGTAGTTACATTAACAATCTACAAAACGAGTAATTTCAATAAAATTACATCAATTTTGAGTGTACATTGCATTCAAAATTTATAATTATTTCCGTCTAACTTCATTTTATAATTAAACATTATTAAAGAGTGATTTGCAATTTTATAAAAATGGAGATTTAGATTATTATACATTTTACCTACCAATTAAAAAATATATATATATTAGGTAAATTATATTTTTTAATAAGTAATAATAAAAAAAAATTGCAAATGATTAATAATATATTTGAAGAAAATTGTTGAATCTAAGTAACATGATTGCATTCTATAAAAATAAATACATCGTTGACAGAAAAGCATGTAATTTTTCTGAACAATAGAGTGAAGTTTTATAGAAAGCGTTGACATGTATTAGTGTGTGACAAGTGTAGTATATACAATGTGTACATCATTAGCCCCTGTATCGTGTTACTGTGGTGAACAACCCACTACTGTAACTGTTCGGCGGCTACCCCCTTGCTTGCTGCGGTTGTTGTAGACATTCAACTATAATGGTGCTTATTTCGTGTCCGAGACCCATTCGCTGTAACCCAACACGCGTTGACTTTTGTTTCCTACCGTTGTTATTTCTATATATACTGTTTACTATATTCTATGTATGTTTGTGTATAGGTATGAAGTTTATTATCCTCGTATGTTTTACCAATAAATGCCACTTATTTGTGACAAGTTTTATCGTCAAAAAACAACTTATTTTAACTGTTTCTATATCTATAGTACACATAAGCATTACTGGTACAATTGGTTTTACATAAGATTCCAAGTGTACCTACGATTATAAAATATATAATGGCTAGGCGTATAAATTGCAAACAAAATTGTATTAACATTTATTACTGGTGAACTTAAAATGAATTACGTAAAATATATACATAAATGTTTCCAACTCCCCGTACCGTAACCGCGCTTTAGCTTCGTTATTTTTTATAAAATTGCTTTTATTTTTACATAATAAAGATAATATTACCACTGGCTCTAACCAAAATAAATATCCATAATATTATACAATATTCACTGTCATAATTTACCGGAACATATTACGTAATGTACACAATAAATAATAGGGTAAATATATCAAACTACCGAACCTTGCAAACTGTTTTATGAAAAGGTATGAAGATATATTTATTTTTGTTTTTGGTTATAACAATAATATATTATATATCAGTTTAAAAGTACTTCTCCCTAATTGAAAACATAATATTAATTTAGAACTACACTGTAAAATTGTAATTAACATGTTTTGTTATAAAGCAAGAAATTTCAATTCTAAATGTTACATTAAAAATTATGTACACTTACACCTATTTAGTAATTATAAAAGCTTAATTTTCGTAAAAATGAAAATCTAAACCGATCTCAAATTTATAGATGTACCATATTTGAATATAATTAGTCAGGTGTTTTTAGGAGAAGTTTTAATAGTAATAATAATAAAAAATCATTTTGCAACAAATAAAATAAATAATAAGCTACTTCTATATTAGAACTGTTTTTGCCTATTAAGATTCTAGACATGTCTAACATTGAATGTTCGTTAATTTAATACCGGATATTCAAAGTAAATCTCCATAATATTATACAATATTCACTGTCATAACTTACCAGTAAAATTATATATTACGCAAAGTACACAATAAATAACACCATTCACGTATTGTGCAAGCGCATTTATTTTAGTAGGTTGTCTTGTTGTTTATTATTAATTAATTACAATATCTTAATTAAGGAGAAGTAGATAAATAATCGGTAGGTAACGTAACGTATAGAGGCAGATGCGCGCTTCGAGTATTATGTAAATTCTCGATCAAATGTAATTATAGGGTATTTGACGTTTAAATATAGACAAACTATATAAGGATCTTGAAACTAATGAATATTACTCAAGGAATAATTGCTAATACCTGACGGTTATTCCAACATTTATCGATTGAATTGTTTCAGAGAAATGCACTTGAAGAATTCAACTCATTACAAACATTATATAGGTAGAGAATTACGCATTTATAATTTCGTTTATACTAATTATATAAAGCCTATCAGTATGCAACCCGTGATCGCATTAACGTTTACACGTTTAATCAATTATAATAAAATTATATTATTTGATTACAAATTTCTAATTTCAATATAATTACTCGATTAGGTACACAAATTGAAAACATTTTTTTTTTGATTAGTTTTAGAACGCACCTTACACAAACACATGTAAAATTAGTTAAATAGTAATCAACACATTTTAATCTCTCCAACCGAATGAATATTCATTAAAATATTCGCAACCACATTTTTAATATCATCTGTCCAAACCATCAACACTTAAAAATAAATAATTATTAGTTACGTCATACGAAACAACAACAGCACAGAAATAATTTAATAAAAACTTATCCATTTGTTTATCAGATTGTGGAACAGACTGCAACGTATATATTCGACGGTGTAGTCGGTATATTAGTATGCAGATAAAGAACTAAAAACAGCAGATGATAATTAATTCCCTTAACAAGAGCCGATGTTTAAAATGTCCACCGTATGTTGAGCCCCGGCCACGTCCCCGTTCTTCTACTAAAAAAAAAACACCGTTTCACACATGCACAGTATATAATTAAACACCCTTATCAGATAAATTATTATATTTTTGGCGGGAATTTCATAGAATGCAAAACATTAACAGCTGTATTCATTAAAAAAAATATATTATATATAAATATATATATATATATATATATATGTATATATATATATATATATATATATATATATATATATATATATATATATATATATATATATATATATATATATATATATATATATATATATATATATATATATATATATATATATATATATATATATATATATATATATATATATATATATATATATATATATATATATATATATATATATCAATATCGCGATATATTGGTTTTATCCATGATTTGATGAATTGTTTGAAGGAAAATATAAATATGTTTTTTTGGCTTTATAAAATGCGTTGTCCATAAATAAAAGATTAATTAAAAAGTTCCGAATTTGGTTTCCGTTGGAGCGGCGAAAAAACGTAACAAAAACGTCTTACTTTATCTACTTTATTGTAGTAATTTTATTTGTGTATCTCGGCCGCAAAGTCCGGTTGCGTTTGCTCGGCGAATCGTATAGCGCGAACAAAGATTTATAACGCTGGAAGAGTGCTGCGTGTGCTGTACGAAAGAAGCGAAGTAGGACACAGATGCGAAACTGAAAATTCGATTAAGCCGTGGCCGCCCGCACATAAAATAACATAGGGTCCCGGAAGAAATACGTCAGAAAAATTAGCTCATTTTCTCTCTTTGTGCACGGTCAAGTTATATGTTGCCTATTCAGCTTCGCGTGCTTCTACGATCTGTAGTTACAGGAACGTTTTTATATATTTGAGTGTTAGGAAATGTGAAAATTAAATCAACTCTGAGTGCCATAATAAAAACATTCTTACGAGGGAACACAATTTTATCGTTTTTCTGTGGATCTTAAGAAAATTATATTGAATTGAACAAAGATTACGACAACGGATATATTATAACAATAAAAAGAATACTTTTAGATTAAAGTTTTGAATTATATTGTAAATGTTTGATAAGTGAGATAATTTCGCTAATTGAACCGCCAGATAAAATGATTGGCAGAGCCCGCAACGTAATATTCCAACGAGCAACCTTTCGGATTCTATTCATAAGCGAAAATATCAACGTTAATTTCCGTGGAACAAAACAGACAAAACCGGTGCTCGGTAAGGTTATGGAACAAAGCCAACAGACGCTGTTTAATAAACCTTTGTTGTGTGTATGTGTATGTGTGTTCAGCTCTCGGGGAAGCGAAGAACTGAAACATACAACATTCATACCTACTACAAGTTCTCGTCGTACCATATAGACAATAACATTACTCTCTGTGTCTCTGCTCTTGAACAATATGTATCGTTTGTACACAAGTACATACCATACACAAAAGCAAATCAAGAAGACGTTGTTGATTAAGGTACAAGCAATCATGTAACCCATCATTGGATTGGATCGGAAACTAAATCACTTCAAAATACGTATTATTAACTGTTTTGTAGTTGGTGTCGGGGAAGCAGTTTGGAAATGAAATGATTTAGATACCTAATTTGTTTTGAGACGTTTTGAATTTGAATATCAATAAAGCCAGCGACTTGAGTCAATTTATATTTAATATGATGAATAGCAAAATGTTTGGATCTAGTGGGATTGAACATTCATTTTTATTTCTCCGATATTGAAAATGCCACATAAAAGTGTCAACCATAGCGACACATGAAATTTATTTCGGTGTAGAGTCGAAAGTAAATGATGGTGATATATTTATGTGGTTGAGTGTACACGTGCACAATTGTCCCAAGTTATTACCGCTCAACGTCAACGTCTTGATATGAAAGCAACACAACTACGTTGTCGTTGTCGTTGTCGTCACTGTCGACATCCAAGCGATTCGTACTCGTTCTCCGTTCATAGCACGCTGAATTTTCTCTAACAAACTCCATTTTCCACGGTGATTTTCACAACGGCGGCGATTCAGTAAATCGAGTTTCCGTTTTCATTTCATATAAAATAAAGTGAGTTCCTCGAGCGGAATTACTTCGTTTATAAATTCCAATAAGAAATCCGAGAGCCATGAACACTCACTACTTCTCTTCTTCATTGTATTCTTGTTCTGCAGCTAAGCAGCGCAGGAAGAAGAGTTGGCGGATTCTTCGCCGTCGCCACGAATAAGCGAATTTCATTTCCGGATTCTCTCGCACACTTTCTACACCCATTCCACTCACAGCGTCTACCTGACTATAATTTCATCGGTGATATCACAAGCAGACTTACTACTCAAGGAAATATATATTTATACAGAAGTGCAGTATTTTATCTTAACCGTTAAGTCATTCAATCAAATGCTAAATTTATTTTAAGTTATTGTTGCAATTATAATTAAATAGTCATTTTCATCAAAGTTGCTGGATGGTGCCAAGAACCGCAAATTTACTGGCTTCTTCCAACTAGGTTAACTTATAGAATTCAATGATATAACCTTCTAATCTAAAAAAGAATCATCTTTTCTTACATAACGTTTACTTCTAAAGTCATCAAATACTTTATACCAATTTTTAATTCTTAAGCTAAAATAGAAATACACAAAATATTTTTACTATAGCTATATATGTATTAACTGTTAATATCTGTGTTTGAAAAGCATATATGTATGTATATATGTATGTATGTATGTATATGTATATATGTATGTATGTATGTATGTATGTATGTATGCATGTATATATATATATGTGTGTGTGTGTGTGTGTGTGTGTGTGTGTGTGTGTGTGTATGTATGTATGTATGTATACTTGTTCCAAAATATTTCTCTCAAGGTATTTCAATTTATGTTTAATATAAAAAAAAATGAATGGTAATTTATTTGGGCAGTAAATTTTGCTGTTTTTATTCTTCGCAATTTTAGAATCATTTGAGTTCATTGCTTATAGATTACATCTGAGTTTATAGGTAGAATGAAAGTAAGACATAATGAATTAAAACAGCGTATGATTTAAACGCCGTAAATGAAAGTAACAAACTCCATTTATAATAGATGTCGCCCCCTTTTTGATGGTAATTCACTTAAGTAGAAATGAAAATATTATGTCAAATGATCACTAGACAATAGAGCTAGTTCGAAACAATAATCATTTAGTGAAATGAGGCGTTCGTCTCGTTCATTTCAAGTTTACATCGAGACAAATTAGTTATAAATTGATAATAAAGTGAATTAACGGTAATAAAGCAAACGCGATGAAAGGCCAATTTTCGGCACTAGATGCTTCCAACAGTGCCTCGCTTGCTCGTTCACTTCCAAACCCTTCGGGCCATTATCTAATGACTTGTTGGTTAAACAGGAAACTTAATATAATGAAATTAACTGCCGACATCAGTATTAAACTATCAACCAGTGACTTTGACACTGCGTTTTTTTGTTCACGAGTAATTAAAATGTAAACGATATAAACAACACGAGTTTTTTTAAGGAGTAAAAATAATTGAAAGCTTCATTTAAAACTCTATTATTAAACTCTATGGTGTTTGTGTTCCATTTATAATAGTTAACAGCTGTTTTGTATTGGAGTCTGTCGTCGAGTTGTATATACATCTTACCACTAACAACACGCTGTTCTATTAGAATAGGTGTAGGTAAATGTTGAACCGGCAATGTTCCTTGAAGCATTGCTGACAGCCGTGTTGCTATTTCAAAACCATTAGGAACAAGTGCTTTAGTTGTAGCGCATGTCAATATGCGGATGCGAGTGTCGGTTTTGACATTATTCTCATTTGGCAGTGTACAATTATACCTTCCAGACACTATGCATTTTCTAGTTAGTTAATTGATTGTTGGCACACCATTTTCTTGTCACATCTTTTTGTAAATTGGTTTCTTTTCATCCACATAAATAAGATGAACTTAGCACAAAATGCATTGAGTGATTTTTAGCTCGCTGTACATAGTACCGAAGTGCTAAAGCATTCGGTCGAGTGTCTGTAAATATTTCGAAATGAAAAATTCCTTTATTGCCCTGAATCCAAATGTATATATACTTGGAAGTTGTCGTCGTATGCTCGCTCGTAAGACCAAATTTGCCGCCTTTTCTCCTCGGAGAATACTTAACCGATTGGCACCAAATTTATTATACATAATTTATGGATGCATAATTCGTGTCGTTCGCATTTTATATACACTAGGCCCTTTATGTCTAGAGTTATTGGGCCCCAAAAAGGCACCGACCGTAAATATTGATGTATTAGCCCCAAAAATTACTCTCAGTGTAATTAATCGTATAATTACATGTGAAACACCAAATAGAATTTCAATCATTTGTTTTGGTTTATGTTAAATATATATTTTCGTTAAAATTAGGTCTAGTTTGGGTTTATTTTTAGTATATCATCTAATCGTGTTTAAATTAGCTTAGTGACACGTTCTGTGTAATTTGAAATATTTAATTTAAGATTATGCAACCTAATTTAATATTTGAGTTTAAGGAATTAAAATTTTCAATTTGTGTTTGTAACATGGTTCGGAAAACAAGCTTGAACCAAATATTGAAGCATGCTTTGGAGTGTACTCAAATTGTCACAAACATACTTATATAATATTCAAACAGAACAAGCACATTACATCACCTTATTGGGACGAGTAAACATCGTTTCAATTTCGACGGCTCGAGTATTAAAACATATGTTTACACAAACTTCGTTTGGTATAACGAAATTAATTACTGGCAAACATAAACAAACAAAACAATATTGTCGTTTGTTATTATTAATATATTCAGGAGACGCGAGAGCCACAAGAAGCGACATCTTTAACGATGGAAACATAATAAAATGTAATTATTCATGCGCAAAGCGCAAACGCGACGCATAAATATTCAGTACAATGAACAGCGCGTCGCGGCGGTAAACGCCACACCGACCGTCCGTCTGTTTTTTGCATAAATCATGGCCAACTAACCCCCAAACACCAACCTCTCTGTCCGAGAGAACGTGTAAACCAGCCGCCAGAATAAAAAAAAGATATGTTGTTTTAACTGAAAACTCGGTAAAGTGAATTGCCTAGAAAAACTCAACAAAAATATTTTCAGGGTTTTAACTAACCCTTCTGCGGCAATAAAAAAGTTATTAATGATCCCAAACAAACAACAGGGAC
The DNA here is from genome assembly GCA_018344505.1 of Nebria ingens riversi. NCBI lineage: Eukaryota > Metazoa > Arthropoda > Insecta > Coleoptera > Carabidae > Nebria > Nebria ingens. The sequence goes on from JADQWA010001528.1 coordinate 178,663, forward strand.
TTTATAAAATCCGCGAGTTTAAACTTTAAAATACGGCCAATTTAAAATCTTGTTCTCTGCAGAAATAAAAAATTGTGCTTCCACAAGAGTGGACACATGATTTTTGCTTTGCTAGCATGGATTCAAATTTTATACTGTTACGAATTGAGTTAGTCAATTCAAAAACACTCTATATCCACTTTGTTAAAAAACAACAAATAGTTTGCCTGTTCATATCTCATATAGTTTGATACAAAATGTGATCGTAAAACATATATTTTAACTTTTTTTTTGATTAAATATAAAATTATAAACAACATTGCTATCGAGGTAAATAATGGTTAAAATACTAATACTTTTTGTTTTAAAAAAATAACGCATAGTTTCCGGAAAATTGTATGTAACTTTTAATAATAAATAAAAAGAGTTTTGAATATTTGTTTAGTGTTGATTTAGAGACATTTAAACCTGAAATGCGATTCTGCAATATCTAAACCAAGATTTTCGTATATGCGGGAACACAAATTGTCATCCGACTGTCTTCTGTTATCTTCTAGCGTGGTAGTACGACATACAAATGTTTTTGTAGTTGAATGCATGTGTGTGAGTATTTTTATTTTCTTTCTTCTTCCGTTTTTTGTCAAAGATGAAAATCTGTTCGCTGCTCGTTTCTCTTCCTTGTACATATAACAAGGCCTGGGTTCCTTTTACGTCCAACCATGCGCGCATCTTGTTCGTTTCGTACTTCGTTTCATTCGTCTCCTCTTCTTTTTTCTACTCTCTCGTTGTGTTTTGTTTTATTTTTCTTAGCAATATTCATTTTCTGTGATGTTTGTAGACGTAAAAACAAACCAGTGTCTCAACAATGCATGAAATTCATCTGCGGAGAGTTGAGTTCAAATATAGTGAAATTTAGACCAGTTGAATCTATACAATACCACGAAATACTAAATCGCCTTATTTTGTAGGAATTTCCGCAGCCATTTTAGTTTCATTCAAAAATGATATTTATTTATAGTTTTGAACACGGTTTCAACATCTGTTCGATGAGTAACCGAATATAATTGATATTTAAGTTATATTTACTTTTCGCTGCCAAAAAGTTTGGAAATAGCTATTATTTAGTTAATCTAATGCGCAAAACATACATCAATGTTATTTATTTTAAACAAATGATAAAATTGATATTACTTTTATCAAGTAAACAATAAACCATTTCGATTAACAACTATACTTTTTTTTTGTAACATAATGTAGAAGCTTTTGACCTAAGTAGCTTTATTCAATCAAGATGGAAGCTCATATTAAAATATACATATCGAATTAAAGTCTTATCGTTTGGTAAATCATCGGTCAGACTTTTTAATTAAAAGAAATTAAATTATTTTTCCAATGTATGATGACAGCGCGTTTTTGTACAGTTCAATATTTAATATATGATGCAGGAAAAAATCTATTCAAAATATGACTGCCACCGAAAAGCGCATGACATGGTTCAATAGATTTAGATTATATATGATTTTTTTTGACATTTCATAAAAATTTCAATAACATATGAAATATTGTATTTTATATTAGAGATTTCTTTTTTGTGCACATTTTCACACATATAAAATTAATGCAGTATATTGATATTATGTTTTTTATGAAAGTAGGCTGACAAGAGTCGTTCTATCATCAGTCAAAATATTTGAAATAACGTAAATGGAACTAAAGCTACTCGGTAACCAAGTAGTTTATTTTTTTAATGTATGATTTTTTTGGGGCTATATTGCAAAAACACTATTTTCTTACTTCCACTGACAACGCCTTTATGTGTACGTTTGTTCATGACGTTAAATGTATAAATTTACAATCCATTTATTGATTTACCATTCTATCAGAATTGATTCTGATGCTTGTATACGTGAACAAACCCTTACAAATTAAACTATAAATAATGTATAAGTGATTTAAATTCTATTTGGTTCCGTTACCCTACTTTACAATGCATGGAATACTTGGAAGGTCCATTTTGTATAAAGCTGCTTGCTTGTTTCAACAATCAACTCAAGATTGGATATAGTTGAAGATCATTGTCATAATCTAATTGATTTTTATTTATACAAGGAAAAGTAGAATTTCTCATTTTCCACACAATTGTTTTAAGAGATAGTTATTGTTTATAATAATTCCTGAAATTCTATAATAAATCTTCGTTACTCCTCCGAGTTTTGATTGATGAGATTACTATCCAAAAATAATATAAGAAAGTTTTGAACAGTGACCGTGTTAAAATATTCACCTTTCTCAAAGAAGAGATGTTGCCTATAGTTGTACTTGTACTCGGTGACCGTGGTAGTTGTATGCTGTGAGGGCGAGTTGGTGCGCATGTGTTGTTGCTGCGTGCTTGTAATAGACAACAATGTGAATTATTAATTACATGACCTTGACAGAGTACAGCGTGCTCTCGGGGCCGGGTGAAGGTTGCGTAGCCATTTCAATAGCACGCGTAGTACGTACGTACACCGATATACTCACTCCTCCAGGCTCCAGCATCATCAGTGCAATGCCATCTCTAGCTATTTAGAAAGACCACCATGATGAACAAACTAACACTCATAACATTTCATTTTCTTAAGACTGGTTCGTTTGTTTTAATGAAGTTGTTATCTAAACAATTTTGTACCTTGTAGTAACGTTTTTTTTTTTGCACATTTTCTCAAGCAACAGCGTCGAGAGAAATAACTTGAATAAAAAGAAAATCCAACTTCTAATATGCTATCATTAAATATACAACCAAATAATATCGCAACAAATTAAATTGTTCCTAAAGTTTTAAATCAAAATAGTAGTGATTAGATCACTTATCTCTCATTGTGAATTTTCTTTTGATTGCATATTTATATTATCGATAGTGAAAATATTTACATATAGATGGCTCCGAATAGCTTGAAACACGATATGTGCTGAAGTAATATATGATGGGTTTTCAGCGCACATCAAGGCCGCGGTTCAAGCTATTCCGAGCCGCTTGAATGTTGTAAGTATTTCAAAATATAATTCATGCAATTTAAATTATTTAATTAACACTATAAAATTTAGCAAGCATAAACTATTGTAACGCACTAATAAATAGTAAAATAAAATAAAACTAATGATATTAAATGTATTTCCTTTAGAATCAGAAAAATACCGCACGTTACGTAAATGGATTTATAAATAGCGTCATCTATTAGTATTGGTTTTTATTTATTCTATCATGGATGTTGTTATTTATTTCCTATTAATATAAGTTTAACGGGCATTATCAAAACAAATAGTTCAAATTTCACTTCTATAGTTCGTGATATTTATTTAGTGTCAGTTACCAATTGTAAAAATGAGGTTTATGCAAATAAATAATGTTAGACTCCACATATCGAATTTCGTACACTGTTTCTATGAAAGCTTGTTTAAAATAAAATTCCTTATGGAATTTCAAATAGTATATTTTTATAATTATTCATTTCGCAACCTGACTATAATTATTCTACCTACATACATACATATATGGTGTTAAATAACTATGTGTTATTCAAGCAAGGATGGTCTTACCTAATACACATATTTTAGTATGCAACATTTTGTTTCATGAAATTATTCATATGTTCCTTATTGTAATTCCAATGGTTATTTTCGAGTCATTTACATAACATAAATCATACTGTTATACATACAACAGTGCCGTCATCTCTTAACCAACCAACACATTGCATTACAAAACATGATGTAACAACATGCCATAATAATTTTATCTATGCTCTAATTAATCAATTAATTATTTAATTAAAGCATTTCTCGAAACAAGAATGTGATAAATGTGTCATTAATTTTATTGGTTTGTATCATAAATAACATAATCAGCTCACGCAGGATGCACAGACAGTTTCGTTGAAGAAATCATACATTTAAGACGTATGCGATATTTTATATTTCGATTCATTCAAACAGTATCTATCTAGTCATATAAATAGGGCTTATCAGTCAAGGCTGGAATTGATTCGAGGAATCGTTTTATGGTTTGCAGTTTTCTGCTTTATCGACGATCGGAGGGAAACCGAATGAATACACCGATGGTATCCATCGCAGCTCTCATTATTTATCGTTATTCGTCGACGTCGTAGTAGCCAAGGCGCACTTTGATGTATAATTCATTAGCGCGGTGAACTGTGCTTACTTCAATATCAACTCCCCATGGGCCCTAATTCTCAGGCTTATACATTCATGCAATTACTGTTCGTTGCAGGATTTTTTAAAATATTGCTAGCTACATTAGTCAAATATTTCTAGTTTAACAAGTCTGGTTTTTGTTTGATTTTAATTCTGACAAGAGACTTTCGTTGGATACTAATTTGTTAAATATTTGAATTGGAAAATTATTTTCAATTTAGTTATTTAATTTCGATGTAATTACAGTCATATTTTTTGCGTGCGTTTTTCGTTCTGTATGAATGTAAATTTCGCATATTAGTATGTTATTATTAGATTTCATTATTGTAAAAAAATACATAAAAGCGTCATTATTCTGCTAGCTATTTATTATCCAGTATTCATTTTTGTTGTACATAATAAGTTTTGTAATCTATTTTTATTGAGACTGCAATATAATTAAGTTTGTCGATAATGACTTTATTATTTTTTGAAATAAATCTTTGATGGATTGTAAATTCTTTGTTGCAATTCAACGAAAGAAAGTGGAAGAGTTTATGGCTACCATGAATCGGATATCCTGGGATGAAATCAGTTCTTCTGTGTGGCTGCATGTACGTTTACACGTTTAGTATTTCGCATTGTAAATAACATTCAGCAATCATGATTTTATCGCACAGAAACTCGTACCTTTGGCCGGTTCGGTTCGGTTCGAAATGTGTCTTCGATTCTTTTATTATTTTTTATTTTTGTTACTTGCTGTGTGCTGCAATGAAGCACAAGAACAAGAAGAAAAGAAAAAGAATGTATAAACTGTCGAGACCATTGAATGCGTATAATATGCTTTTGTTTTCGTGCAACACTCTCGCTAAGTGGCCAATAAAAAGTCGTCGGTTCGCTTGTTGCCTGGAATGCGGTGCCATTCGGAAATGCGTGATTATTCTTCCAGTTATCCATCATCTGCAGTTATACCACATGATGAACTAAATGGATTTTGAAATGACATCAATTTTAATGAACTATAGCTATGCGCGGTAGTACTAATCATACCATTAGCTACGACAACTCGCTTAGGTTTAATACTACTTTTATAGTTTAGAAAAAAAGATTTATATCAGTCTTGGAAATACTAAGAATTGTCTTAAATTTGTGGTAGAGGTGTCTAAACATACTATAATAGAAATGGTTTAAAAGAAATGCAAATTTAGTTCCTGGTACATTAAATGGTGAGACAATTATTTAAGACCTCATAGCTCAGTGGTACTGTTTTTGTTACTAGTTATAATAGTTGTGGATTTGTTCCCGCAACTAAAACAATTTTCTGTGGAATTCACTACGCAGTGTCTATTGTAACCTTGAAGAAATTCACGCTGTACTAAATTTTAATGAACTTTATGAAAGTCAATATTAACTTAAAAATAAATAACAAATTGGCGAAGGAAGATATTATGGATGAAGTACTACTGATGTAATAGTAGTAGTTCAACCTTCGACTTAATTAGTTTCATGTTAAATCAACTCGATCGTTTGGTTCATTAATTGTACTGAATAATTTAATGCGGTTCGAGTTGGGATTGTATATACTAGTATGTGCCACTTTACCGTGATCCAAATTCGAAATAATTTATGATTGATGATGAGTGGTCGATGTTGTATTATATACGAATCCGCCGCGCGCGCTATCCAATCGGCCGAACCGTGAACTAATGATAACCGGTGGCGTTAATAGCAGCACAAATGAGTTATATCCGTATAGTGTTCTCTGTTGCTTCCTAACTGTGTATATGCGAAACTATCCAGGGGAGATACTCCTCCCTCATCCTATTGTGACTCCTGTTTACCCCTACTGTTGCCATCCAATCAACTATCTGTTATCAGTGGTGTCTGATCAGCGCTCAACACTCGCGTGATTCATGCCTTGGACCGTTCACCCTGTACGATAACGCCTTTTGCAACTGATTACATTATACACTACCCAACACTAGCGCCACCTACAGATAAACTGGAAAATAACATTTATCTAATTGTGTTTTTACATTTTCCGTATCTTTTTTAACACGCACATGTCGGGGAAAACGTCGCATAAATTTCTAGAGTGGATTGTAATAGGGTACAATTTTCTTCTTCTTGTGCTACATTTTTTAAAGGTTACAGGATTTAGAACAGGCATATAAAGATAAAGTTGAATAGGGAAAGATTGTTATTAATGCTTATATTCACATATATTTTTTACCACAAAAGTCATTTTACATTCTAATACCTAAATTATACTATAATATTTTCATATCCCTCATTACTAATTTTACTATTTAGAAGTAAATAGCCCAAAATAAAAAAAACTACAGATGTTATGCGTAAATAAAAACAAACAAACATATATATATATATATATATATATATATATATATATATATATATATATATATATATATATATATATATATATATATATATATATATATATATATATATATATATATATATATATATATATATATATATATATATATATATATGTATATATATATACGAGGGTGGTCTGAAAAGTTTCCGACCTAACAAAGATACAAGACATTTTTTCAGAATGTTATTTTTTATTTTTCAACATAGTCTCCTTGTAACTCTACACACTTCTCCCTGCGATGCTCCCATCTCTGTAACCCGTCCAAATAGTACTCGGCGTTTTTCTCTGCAAAATAATTGTTCACGAAGGAGATTGCCTCTTCATTTGACGAAAATCTCTGTCTTCCGAGCGCAATTTTTAGATGAGGGAACAAAAAGAAGTCGTGTGAGGTGTGAGACACGTTTTTGGTCTAACGTGAGCAAACGCGGCACCCAACGCGCGGACAGCTTTCTCATGTCTAAATGTTGATTTAATATGTGACAAATACGTTCTTTTGACATGTTCATAATCTCTGCTATCTCTCTCACTTTAATTCGGCGGTCGTCTAGCACCATTTCGAGAACTTTGGCGATGTTTTCGTCGGTAGTTGCAGTTTTTGGACGTCCCGAACGTTCATCGTCATACTCGATGTTGACCATTTTCATAAAAACACTCACATCAACTCACTCAAACGACTGTTACATAATAACTGCGCGTCCAAAATGGCTGAAACTTTGGTGAGTAACTGTCAACAGATGAACAACGAAATTCCCTAGCTTTTATTTACGAGTGCTGCTATCTTCATGTTGAGGTCGGAAACTTTTCAGACCACCCTCGTATATATATATATATATATATATATATATATATATAAACAATAAAGTATTAAGGGTGCACATGCTTCATTACGTCATCACATTGGAATGCGTATTTTCCTTCTCAGATCTTCAATATTGATGTTACAAATATAAGTAGGTTTCTGACACGATCTAAAATTAATCAGTGTTTATTTCAACATCACGAATATGTTTCAGATGTTCAAACACTTACAGATATTTCTGATGCTAGTGAGCAGTATAAATGTAAAGTATGGTAAAAGAAAAAATATGTATATATATATATATAATAATGTTATATTGATCAGTAATACACGATCACGACTATAATTCTTGGCGCAGCAGGACTTCAAAAAAAATAAATAAACCCAGATCGTGTTGCTGATAAATAAATATTTTCTTCGCATATTAGTTCAAGTCGTGATTAAAAGTTTTTAATACGACTTAAGTATTTAACTTTTGAACTGGACACGGTTATAATATCACAGATAAAATTAATTAGACAAGATTAGCAAGTTTTTACATTCATCCACTATAAAAGCAATTGGAGATATTTATGTATGTATGTCTAAAGTTATAAATAAATTTATCTCATTGTTATTTCAAAATTACTTGAACTATATACCAGTTTTGAAGTTTATTAATTTCCCAGAATTGACATTATGTATTTTAATTTCCTTGCGAAAGATAAATTAAAATTTTTATTTATTGGATTTTCATTTCATTGTAGAGTTTTAATAATAATTTGTTACACCCCTTATAATATTCAATTCTAAAGTTATATAGACCAATCAATATATTTTAATACTCCCATCGGTGAGTTCTTGCAAATCACTTCATCCAATGTCAAAATTGTTAATTTTGAAATTGGTATGCAGTGCACGGAATGATATTTTCTTCCAAGCAATTTTCTTATACATTTCTTGGGGGTTGCTGGTTATATATGTACGTTTACCGTTTCGTTCCGGTTGAATGGGTATATTTATCTCGGTGTTATTTGAACAGATGGTCCTTTTCAATCGAGTGCGGAAATGTACACCGTGCTGCACCAAAGAAGATTCGATGTAATCTGTTTCCCCCTCAAATAAGTTCTTTTCCCGTGTGTGCATTTCGCAGTATGTAATTACGTACCAGAAAGTTTTGTGAATCTGCGTATGTGGAAAATGGGCTTTTCAACGTCCTTAAGTTCCTATCTTCATAATTTCCGGTTTCATTTAAGAAGATTGTTAGTTTCTTATACCCTGAACTTGAGTTTCAACATGGTGCTTTAAAATGTTATCACATCAAGAAACATAAGTAGGTAATGATTTAAGTAAAACATAGACATTAGGGGTAATTAGTAATTTTCTTAATGGGTTTTAAAACTAAAAACACTGCTTTCTAATATCAAAATTATTATTTAAAAAAATAGGAATCATTTTACTTTCATTTCCAAATCGATTTCCATACAATAAATAACACTATTTATAATATCAATATCTATTAAATAAACATATTGTGAAAGTTTTCAATAAATAATAATAATATTAATTTATTATATTGTATAAAGTGAAATCATAATATATGACCCGTTTAACCTACAAAGAGCTCATATCGACCCAGAATTCATGTATTTCCATTCCATTAGCTTTGAATGAAAACGAAAATGCCTTCGCCACACTAAATTTACTCACCAGTTCGTTGATCGGTAATGAAATAGTAAAAACACCATGAAATATACGACACGATAATTAATATGCACTATACAGTATAAGAGTAAAGTGTGTACACTCATTTGAGATTTCAACACATGTGACACTTGGATCCGAGCCATGTCTACTAGTCAACGATATACTTTCCAACTGGACTACGCTGGCATATGATATACATTCTCATAAATAAGTCATTTTAGTACGAAATATAATCAAATGAGTCCAGTTTATGGCATATCACTGTAACTACTCTAGAAGTACATTTTAGAAACAATGCTACTTCTATAATTATGCAACATAAGTTTTAATTACTCTTAAATTGATATTAATATTTGTCAACGTATTCTAATATTTTCGCCATATTCCTACACTGTTCTCAATTCATATCGATTGTTTTTTTTTTAAACATATTTTAATAGTACTTTTGCAATTAAATAAAAAGAACACATTTTTAAGAAATATGTAAATTTTACAACTAAAACACGAAAATCGAAACGATAACTTGTATATTGACATGAATTAGGCGACTCTATTTATATTATTAATTAGATTATTTAAGAAATATCATTTATTTTCAATTTAATATGATTTAGTTATAGTGAATTAAGATTTGAATTTTCTAAGATGAATAAATATAAAAAATGCAGAGGAAATTGAGTTTGTATGTAAAGGAATAAGTTATGTGGAAACTATATAACTCTTGTACACAGTAATGAACGAATCGACAGACATACATTCCAACAGCGGATCAAGCTGGTCTTATTCCGAGAGCAATCGTGCATGAACTCAGAACGATACAACTTTTGTACCAGTGCCGGATTCAGTTCTAATAATTTTCGACGACTATTTATTAATTTACAAATAAGTTAGTACTGCTCTTTTCCGTTTCTGATAATGGACAAATATAAATTTCTTTTACTAATCAAACTGTTTGTTTAAAACTAATGTATTTGTTTTCATCATATATGTTCAAGATAATTTGTGGAGAGGAAATTATTTCTGTATAATTTACGGTGTGATAGATGAATGTAAGTAAATTTTATTCATATATCCCATAGCTTGAGGGCGCGCATGAAATGCTACATAAATGAGATGAATAGAATTTATAAAGTGCTACGGTTACTAGTAGAACATTAATCTTAATTATATAAAATCGTTTTATAAATTGTAAGTTCTTTTGAAACACAAATTCTTTAATTGATTTAGTTTATTTAATATTAGATAATACTACTTTCTTCAATTTGTATATTTTACAAGCAAATACATATAATATATTGCTACTTAAGACTAATTTGTGCATTTTTAAGTTAGATGCTACACTACTAAAAAGAACTTCGTCTTAAGCGGTCAGAAATGTGCGTTAATTACACAAATTTACACTGTGAAAAATGAGTGTACATTTATATTACTTTTAATACAGCTATGTAATTTTAATCTATTTAGGAAGCTTGCTTGGATCTTAATGTTTTTTTTTAATGGATGAAAATGATATTTAATTAGGAACGCTTGGATTAGATTGAGAAAACAATCAAAATTAGAACAGACGTTAAATTTGGTAATGATGTGTGTTGTAGTGTGGTTAGGAAAAATTAGCACCGTTTTGTTTTTACTACGTTCTGCTTGTATTCGATGCGTTAAGGACAGATATGGTGACACACTCAAACAAACATGAATGTATATATATATATATATATATATATATATATATATATATATATATATATATATATATATATATATATATATATATATATATATATATATATATATATATATATATATATATATATATATATATATATATATATATATATATATATTTATTTATATATATATATATATATATATATATATATATATATATATATATATATATATATATATAGTATATATATATATTCGTTTTTGGAAAATGTTTTTAATGGTATCTCAATATTTATTATATTACGTTGTTAAAGATGAATATTATAAAATATTTGGATACGGATCTGTACAAGTGAGACAACAACGAAACTCTCCACACCTAACCTATTTACTGATGTGGATACACAAGAACCAATAATAAAACAAGTCGCTTAACGTTTTTCTCGAACAATGTTAAGCTAATAAGTTAGAGCGAGGGAACGACAACGTGGTCAGGAAGCCTCATGATCATTAAATGTACGGTAATCGTATTACAAACAAACACACACACACACACACACGCATACATACATACATACATATACAGTTCGGTGCTTGTGTATAAAAAGAGAAGGTAACATTGTTGTATTGTATAAGTACCTACAAAGAATAACAAAATCAATAGCAGAGCAGCAAACACACATTCGCAATAATAATACGTTCGGTACAAACGGTTCGCGACGACTCCCACGCGCACTGCCACCTATGTGTGTGCACATTGTGTTTTATATGTTTTGTAAAGTTGCTGCTGCTCGGCTACGAGAATTCACTGTATGCGAACGAGTTATTGATCAAAATGAGAGGCTTTCAACGATTAAAAGCTTTGCTGTTGGCGCACGTTCAAACATACTAGAATCCGTTGTTATTTTTCTTTTTCATCCTGCTGCTTTTTGCGTGAGCGAAAGGGAATAATTCATACGAACTTCTACTAACACAAATTCCAGCACACGTACTGTTTTTTATTATGAAACTTTTGTTTTGAATTATCTACTGGGAAATTAATAATGATATTGCTTCAGTTTGTAACTGTATTGAGAGCTCGCATAGCAATTTACTTGCTGTATAAAATTTCATATTTTCCCATAAATATTAAATGTTTACTAATACAATTTTGTTCAACCTATAAATTTCCAACTATATTCCTGAGCGAAATTAAAATGAATGTTTTACATACGAGTACATTTGTGCTTATCAAGTTATTTTAAAATTTGAATTTTCCATTTTATCGCTTCGTATATATTATTCACTTCTTCTGCAGAAGAAAACTGCAACATTGACTTCCTTATTATGAATTTTACATTGTGATCGATGATTTTATAGCATCTCTATAGAAAATATGTTTATAGAGAATACTTTTATATTCTTTTATGAATTCGTATAAATAAACATATCTGTAACGGTTTTTGTATGTTTCAGGTGAATGGGAAGCCTTATACATTGTCACCGGACACGAATACGGGTGATCTGACCAAACTGTGCAACCATAAGAGGAAATTACTGGCGATGGCCTCGTTGAACAACTCGTCGAGCACAAAACCTGCACCAGTAGCGGCTGTTCCAGTCGATTCTAGCAAATTACGAAAAGGTAAGACAATAATTGATATTTTCTTTGCCTCGCAAAAGGCGTTACGTGGTAATTTTGTTATCTTCAACATTTCTAACGTTTTTAAAGAAATTTAGTGAAAGACAAATTACAGGAAGTTGTATCTCAAATTTCTTAAATCTGTTTGTGGCGGACGTAATTTCGTTAATAAAAACGTTTAAACTTAGAATTAGTTTCTTAATCCTTATTAAGTCGAAGGAAGAAAATTGTAATTCTCGACAGGAACTAAAATAGGGTAATTTAAAATCTGACGAAAATAGTCTCTAAGTATAAAAATTGCCAATTATTTTCTTGGACTTTTTAAATCTAATAAAACTTAAGTAGTTATGAATGATCATTGTTAGTTTAAACATGCATAATTTCACGAACATGTATTTATGAAGCTTATAGTGGCTTAGCGTGGTACGATTTATAGTTGATCTACGAGACAATAGCTGTTATTATTATTGAATATTATATGGCATCGAATGACAAGCTTTGTTCGCATATGGTATCGTTTAAGTCGCAGTTGGTATGTGATTGGTATGCACGTTGCTCGCGGTTTCATGTGACGTTCGGGTGCATTACACACCTTGGCGCATGCGTTCAATCGATAATCTCGGTTGCTACCAGAGTGCAGTGAATCTATACATCCACTCACCCACACCCTTCATCTGCACCACTTAAATCTTACGTGGTTTCGTTAATTGAAAACTTTTCTAATCAAGTATTTGATGGATTATATTTCATAAGTTTATTAGTGAAGTGGATACGCTTTGATGGAAAAGTACTGGTACTGAGGCATATATTTTTAAGCATCTCTAACTCTGAAATAGAGTTTATGATAACGCTCAGAGAACGTTAAACGCGTGGAACTATTATATAGGTCTATGCGCAACTAGTTAATTTGTCGCGTTCGTCGTTTTCAAAAACAAATATTTATTTAGCAAATCTTTAAGAAACTGGTTTTTAAGTTCTTAGGGTCGAAAATCAAAGAGTAATCGTAACTTATAGTTCAGTAAATTTTGTATAAAATAAATATTTAGTTAAGCAATTAACTGTGGAAAGCTTTTCAAAGAGGTGAATTATTAAAATTCCAAAATGATAACTTAGCTTTATTCAAATCACAATAAGCCTGGTATAAGTTGAACATTTCGGAATCCTGATAAGTCTTAGCAAAGTCCTCAACATTAATTTACTTTGTGTTATTAAATTCGAATTGAATGATATATTTATACGGAGTAAGCAGTTTCCCCTCACACTTTTCCAATAAAACAATATTGGATTGTGGGGTCCCCCCCAAACAGGTCTAATAAAATTTCATGTATGTGTGTTGGAAGCGCTTTTGTAAATATTACACCAATAAAAGGGCAAAAAAGAAAACACATGATAGGACCAAAATTTTATAGACGTCTTAAAGTGCTAGCCCCTTTCTGATTTACAATGCACGAACGTTATAATAATGGTTTTAAATGATCATAAATATGAAGACGATATTCAAGGGAATGTGTACAACGCATGCGCGTGCTTTTTTGATGGAGAAACGTTTTAATATCGGCGGCGTCAGTGGTGGCTCATGAGAATTAAATTGAATATTTTATCATCCCGGGCAACACGGTTCATAATCTCAATTTTACGACATACAATCCAATTACGAGGGGTAGGATAGGAGCAATCGACCAAGGCAAGTAAGGAGTGGGGGATAAGTGGTGTTTTGTAGCAGAGGTTTTTCATCCCCACTCACGGGTACTGACACCATCTCTGAGAGAAGCGGATACTCTCGGGACGCCCCGTTACGAAGGTCGGGGATGATATGACTAGCGAGACCAAATAGTACAATCCTCCGTTTTGTTTTTCATATGCGCAAATTCAATCTTTCTCGAACTAACACTAGCTGCGGTGTTATTATTATTATTATTTGAATTCGTTCGTCGTTCGGGTAATGATTAAAACTTTGTTATTTTCCAATGTACCGGAGCAATTTCATTACTTTCGCAGACTTTCAATTATTTTATACAGTTTGCTATTTCAGCTGAATACGGTTCAAAATAATTACACAAACAGTTAATTTAATGCTGTTGGTCCAAATAAACTTTTGTATATTTAAGTGGCAATTTGATTTAATTGTCTGAATTTCAAATCTTTAAACAAATACTAGTATATTTATTGTGATGTATGTGTTTTTGCTAAGAGGTACATTTAGCAATAATGTCAAAAGTAATAAAAATTGGAAAAATATTAAATTATTTTTTGATACTATCAATAAACACGAATACTCATAAAGCGATAATGTACATGATATTTAACGAATTAACTTTGTAAAAGATGTTAGTTATTTTGCAATAAATATGTTAAACTTGTGGAAATTATGTAAAACAGTTAACAGGATGATGAGAAAGCAAGTAACCAAATAAGAACAATATAAAAATAATATAACATACATTCTGAATTAATTATGTATGTATGTATGTATGTATAAAGTTTGTGGAATGCAGGGATCCAAATTATGTAAAACGGTTATTACGCTGGGGTGGAGTCAAGTGACCAGAAGTTCCCCAACCTGCCGTCTACCTACATGGGTATTTAAAAACAAAACGTATAGTGGTAGTGGTCGACCATTCACCCTTGTCGTACGTTCACTTTACACGGTCGCTCATCTGTCCCCGGACAATGCGTCTGTTGTTTGTTTTGTATGGCTTGGGGTGGTGTGATGAGAGAGGTGGGTACGGGTGCGACAGTTGTAAGAGCGGCGCGGCGTGCCCCACCAATGCCGCCGCCGTGGCCGTCGCCGTCAGCCGTACGGTGGAGAGACGGGTTAGTGATTGCACCAAGCCCATTACTAGGTAATAGCGCTGACGAGCGAGAGCGGACAGGGGATGAGATTGTTTGAATATCTTCGGTCGCAGTCGTCGGCGACTCGAGATTCGCAAGATCAATAAAAGCGCGCCGTGCGACGCCCGCCACCTCTACAACCTCTCCCCGTCCACGGTGTCGGCAACAGTAGAAGGAGGAGGAGGAGAAGATATCGCTCTGTCTGTCTGTCACGTCAGCTGATAAGGGTTAAATTCGTATGAGAGAATGTTGGCCTCCGTCGAATGAAATGTTGTCAACGCGATCGGCATCATCAAAACCAGCAGCGCAGCTTAAACGATTTACAACAAACACCAAATCAAATTCGTTCCACGAACGAAGAACTAAATCTCCTTCACTCATGTATGGTTAATACAACCATCAAATCAGATACAACATCTCTATGGTAATCAACTTTACTTACTAAATCTACGCAAATCTCTCACAAAGAATTGCTGTCTGGAAACTTATTCTTAGATTTATATAAGCAGCTTTCTGTTTCCCCCAAAGAATCAGTTCTAAAGCTTGAAAAGATCATCCTCAGGATTATCATCTAAGCAAGTCAAAAAGCATCTGTATACCAACTTTCAGATACATAAGAGTAGTGATACAAATTGAAACAATCACCGAATCAATTTCATTTTAATCTTCTTCAATCAAATTATTCGTTTATGCGGAAATGTGCATACCAAATTCGATGAAACTTTTGGCGATTTAGAATATTTTGTTGATGCTCTTCCAGCAGTAGACGGGACGCTGGAATAAATGTATTCATGCAGGAGTCTACTTCGAAAGGAATCAATTCTCTATTATGTCTTGTGTTTTAGTGATTCAGTCTGGATAGTATTTGAACAGATCCGACTTCAAAAGTAGTATTTGGATATGATAATAAATACTTATACGGGTATACTAATAAAATTGAACACAATTCGTAGACGGCTCGGTTGGTTGCGTTTATAAGTATATTCTTAGTAAAGATAAAGTTATGTTTTCGCAAAAAACAAGATTTACGTCTACAAATACTAATCTTTTAGTTTCATGTCTGGAATGAAGTAGATCTTAATTGAATGGAATTCGGGGTTAACATAAACGGCTTTACGAGCAAATTACAATCTTTTTAGTGTTTCCCCTAGCGCAAGCGGCAGTGCCTTTGTTCGTGTTCAAACATTTCATGATGCATGAAAATATGATTTGGCGTTTCTTTCGACGGATGAAGCAGTCACGCCACTGATCCAGGACCATTCGGCGGCTTTCGGCGACATGAACGAGGGATTTTAATGCGCGCGCACCTTCTCTCACTCGTTCCTTTGTACGCCTTGTTCTCCTGCTGCGCAACCTGGGCTCCTCCGCCACAATGACGTTAAATTTGTCATTTAAATTGATATCGCAAAAAAGCGGAGAGAGCAAGCGAACGAGCGCGTGTTTCCAGATAGCGCGCGGCAACTGGGATTGGGATGAGTGAGTGTGGTTTGAGGCAGTTATTATTTCGCAGAAACTGCCGGTTCGACAATGGGAGTATTTTTAGAGTGTACCGGATAGCTTTCGAATAGAAGCCGTCCACACAATGGACACACACACACAATTGTGTGACTGCTCGCGTATTGATAAGCGTTGTGCGGTACCGCTACTGATCATCACACAATCACGTCGAGTCGAGTGGACTGGGCTTTAGACTCAATCGTTTTTAACGTTTCGATTTGCTTTCAACCAGTCCGTCAAAATTACACTGGGAATCGGTTTTCAAAGTTGAATTATCTGTATACAAGAGGTCTTTTGTGAAGTTTATCAAATTTTGGTTCAATTGACATGAGTTGTTTTCATTAAAAATATTTACTAACGAATTCATGCCATATTTTTAGTCTCATCTTAATTTTTAGACTTACATATTACAAACATTTACTTTATACGTATATGTCACAATAACTTCATGATAACATATTTTACAATGCAATGACTATCCTTGATGTTTCCGCCCTATGTGAATGTATCTATCTGTCGAATATTTTGATTTGGCGTTGGCGTATTGTATAATGTGAATTGACATTTATACAATACAGTTAATGTAAGAGCAAATGTTTATAATAACATATGTATTCGAAATTCTCTTTTAATACTTGTTTTAAAAAATGTCTTAAATAGTTCGAATTAGTAGAATAATTCACGACACATATTTAAAATCCGGTCGTAATAGAAACTGGTTTAACATTCAAGTTTCTATTATTTTGTTTTTTCTTTCTTCTAATTCTATTCTAAATGATGCATTAGCATTTCATTTCGTTAAAACAAGCACCATATTTTTTTCATGACTATCATTAACAACCTGAAATGTCCATCATTACTTGATGGTAGCTATATTCGGAAAGCCTTTCGTAAACGCATTTGTAAGATGAGATTTCGGGAACGGGATGTGACGTCATTATCCCTTGGAATCCCCTGTTGCCGATCTATATCCGTGGTTGATTAAAAAAGTTACGACATTTTTTTAGCGCGCTCTCGGTCACCGATGACTCTCAAGTAATTTCCGGACGAGGCAAAGTCTTCGTGAAAGATCTTTTTCCTTCAATGCCTCGCAGAGAAATTAGCACGACGCCCCACATTTGGGGACACCCTGAAATACATGATTCATTTCGTTCATTTCGACAGCAAACACATGGGACCGGTTTACTGTGTGGTTTATATGAGTCTGAAATGAAACCCACTGTTTTTTGTTTGTGTTTAGCTCCTCGTAAGCTAATATCATCATTTTGAGGATTTTCTGTTGTCAGATAAAGATTTATGAATGGATTTAACAAACATTTACACCTATTTATTTTCATGTGTTTTTTTGTTGACGCGCACATTCAATTTTATTGTTTTTCGAATTTATGTTCGTGTGATCATTTGTTAAGCACTCATAATAAAAACTGGACAGTAACATTATTTTATTTTTATATCTTTGCATCATCCTGCACTGAATAGCTTCGCTTACACGATTGGTTAGTGTACTAAAATGTGTCCACAAGTTCGAAAAATGGAGAAAAATTATTTATAAGCCTGTTTTTTTTTTCTTGAGAAAGTACGCATCTTAAATGTACTCGTATATAAATATATGTTCTATATTTGTTTTTGCTGCTATTAAAACATATCTGATGTATTCATTTCACATAAAAGAGATCTTTTTGCTCTCGTAGGAGTATCTTCTAAAGCCATATGGTAATGACAGTTTGCGATTTAAGTGTACTATATCATTTTACAAAACGGATGAAGTGATTGTTACATCAAACCAAAAATCACTAACGTTCGGTTCTGTTGTTGAAATGAGACATCATAACAAAATAAATTACAAAACCGTTGTGTATGGTATATAATGTTCAACAGTGCATTGTATGGTAATAACATGCTGTCAATCAGTTTGGAAAATTAACGAGACATTTGTTAGCAAAAGGTTTAATTAGCAAGAGGGATTTTAGCACGGCCGTTTTCACGACACGGTTGCCGCATTAATAATGCTGAACGGTGCACAGAAACCAGAGAGTACAGACTGTTTTCAAGTGCTCTTCGCATCATTCGTACTCGCTTTTTCTCTCTCGTTCAAACGAATTATTTAAAGAAATACTTTTGCATCGTTTTACCTTTAAATTATAAAATAGCGCATACAACATTGGCGTACTACTAATTGCTTAGTGTTAAGCGATGTAGGACAATTAATTTTTGAGATGCGAAAGAAAATACACTGTACTACCAAGATAAAGATAACGAGGAAATTAAATAACCAGAATAATTAAACAAGGAATCAGTGTCGTATCTTTTATGCCGTTTAGTTTTATTCATTCAAAATTCTATCTGGTGTATAATTGGAGGGTAGGAGAAAACATAATTTGCAATTATTCATAAGGACGTTATTAGATTACTTAAAACGTGTTTTAGTTAAAATCAAGAACATATATATATTCTGTAGAAATTCATTACGCAATATTAATTGTGGAGGTCAAACAATGCATTTATGACGAAGTTAAAAACAACATGAATTTTTGTTATTTCTAACCAAATTACAAATTCTAGAAAAAAATGTATTGTTTTATATATTCTATTGTTTTCACAACTTAACGGAATTGTATACGTTTATATTTCACAAGAAAAATAAAAATAGTTTTTCTTTGTCCAAGAATGACATATAGTTTTTGTATGTAATATTCTTTACAATTCCGTCTTTTCTAGTTATTTCATTTCAGTTGGAACCATCTGTACTATGTGTTAGAGTAATTTAGAAAATCTCGTAATGCTTGAAAATGCAATTATTTACCTTTAAATTTTCTAGAGATTTTCCTACCGTATCTTATGTTCTCCGGGTAGATTATACTGGATCTGTCATACTATCTCATTTATACAATCTTATTTACAATTTTATTTAACAAAACAAACGCATTATTATTATAGTTATGCCTTTATTCGATTGCGAAAATTGTAATTAAAAACATTGAAAACCATGAAACAAAATAGCAACTTACTTGCACAACTGCAAGATAAATACGAAAAAGTTCCTGGGGAAGTCAAGTTTTGTGGCGTTGGTTCAAGTCCTATCTCTTCATCTTTCTTCTGGAAAACTTATTATTGTATTTTGAAAACTTTTGTATAAGAACATTAAAATCTATTTGGCTCTCGTTTCGTTGACTCACTTTACCCTCTTTAAATTGTTTTAACTTGTTCTGAAAGCCAGTTTAATTTACCGAAATTGAAACGCTAAGATGAATGTTAAATATACCGCAAGCAACGATCTTTAATTTATGTTTTTTGCCGTGTTGTAACGTATTATGGCGGATTATATTTTGCATTATTAAGTTACGGGAATTATATTTTGATGAGTTTTAAAAAGGTAAACTAATACTTATTAATTCAGGTTCTTAATAATTACCTGAATAATGAAACTTGTTCACGAATTTTCGTTTTGGTTTTAATTATTGCTGTAAATTTGATTCGAAATATATTCAGTAATTCTAAATATATTTTAAGTATCCTAATGCATAAAGTATTCTAGGATTTAAATCGTTTACAGAACCAGAATCTTAAAATCATATATTTATATATTTTCGGATCAAAGCATTGGATTCGTTACTTGAATTTGTTATTTGGAATGTGAATCGAAGAATCGAATCTATAAAACGATTTATTTCAACGGACTGGCGTATAAAATATACTCAAAACATAAATAAGAATTTCTTTAGTGTAGCTATCCAGTTTTTTATAATTTGCTGCGCCAGAGAGTCTTTTATGTATCGCTAATTCAGCGAAAATTGTTTCATGAAATCTACTTTGTATCTGCATGTTTTCTGCGAACGGAAAACCAACAATATTAATGTTATTTACATCTCTTGTGGGAGGCGGGAGGAATTCTCCAGAAATTGATACGAAGAAGAAAGTTACACATAAAGATGTTATTTATTGTGCGGCACAAACGAACCAGTATATAATCATCATTTTGATGTGTGTGGTTTCGGTGCACTTGGAATTCATTCCGAGTATCTTTCGCAATTTACCGCTGAATTTGTTTTCACAGAACGTTTCTCGAGTAAATTATGTGTCCCCATTTTCCTCGTTTATTTGTTTCTTGTTGTGTTTAGACGCGTTTACACACTGCTACCATTTGCTATAGTCTTTTCCACAATATCTTTGCGGCTTCTAAAGATAAGAGCCCAACTTCAGAAGTCGTTATTCAACCGAAGATTTAAAAAATATTTCACTTATTCATGAAACTGAATTTGTAAAAGAGAAATTACAATTGAAGTGTAAAAACACTATGGAATAAACTTTATACATGAAGTATGAGTTACTTTGCATCGTTGCCATTTATTTTAACTGCTCTAGATTACACCTTAATTACATAAATATTGGTTAGGAGGCACCTCTTGCACCCCCAACTAGAACTGAGAGATTTTGTTGTCATTTCAGTACATGGGGATAGGTACCCCTTTTATGATGTGCGTGTTACGTCTTGTTCACTGTTGTACTCGCTATTACAA
Organism: Nebria ingens riversi; assembly: GCA_018344505.1. Taxonomy (NCBI): domain Eukaryota; kingdom Metazoa; phylum Arthropoda; class Insecta; order Coleoptera; family Carabidae; genus Nebria; species Nebria ingens. The sequence continues at coordinate 199,833 of JADQWA010001528.1, forward strand.
CCCCTTGTTCAATAAATACTTGTCTGGTTTTCGAGAACAAGGAGCAGGTACTACTATAATATTCCACCCTTTCAAATAAATGCAACAATACAGGACTGGATTTAACCCTAATCACTTGGTGGGCCGCTATATAATTTCAGTTGTCTATTTAGTTTATGCGTCATTAAGAATTTGGGTTGTATTATTTTAAATTTCCATTATAAGAGAAGATATTTAAATTTATTGCATTCATTATTATAAATAGTTGATACTATATTGTTTTACGTATAGTAAGGTATGTTTCAATAATGAATAAGTGATTTTTATTTATTGATGGTTAATTGAATAAATACACCTTTCATTAAAAAAACTATTTAATTAGATGATTGGATGTATTTCATTACTCTCTAATGTATTTGAACTCGAGATTTTTAAAATGTTTTTATAAACAATAATTGAAAAAATAAATGTATCCAATGTAGCTTTTCAGGTTAATTTTATTTGAAATATTAGAATGCTATGTGTTATATTACTAAGCTAGTGAAATATGAAAAGAATCTCACGAAAATAGAATATAGAGTGACTGTCATGCCCAAGTTTCAATCTATCCTAATATTTGTCTCTGTCGTTTAATGTACTTTGCCAAACGCACGTAGACGGACTATGTATATATGTAGGGGGATTTTATATAGGTGCGTAACGTTGACGTGGTACGTCACATTGGATGAACGTTAACGTTATACACTAAAACAATGGGGTGGCGAGCCGAGCAGAGTGTTTGGTTGGTGATGTTCAGCGAGCTGTGACGCCGGAACCCATTGTCTACAACGACGCGTTCCCATTATTACGGCGTTACGTAGCATATTATATGATAACTACATTGAAACATCTGTCCCCGGGAAACGAAACGAAACGGATACCACCGCTGCTGTAGCTGTAGCTGCTCGCTGTTCGCTACTCCTGGGCTGAGCAAGCACGTCTGCGCCAACGAAGCCATCCTGACTAACACAAAATCAACCCTCGCTATAATATTATATTATATATATATATATAGTGAAGGTATTGCGTTTCGTCAGGACAGCTCTGACATGATACAATTCATCAATGGATATTATTTCATATCCACACATATTGCAAACATAATTCATTTATGCTCCGTTTCATACAAGGCTTCTGTTTCAATATATTGTTCATTTTCTTGATATGTTAAATCCTATCAAGTTACATCAAAATATTTGTAACGCACTATTAGATTATATTTATCTATAGGTATCCAAATATAATTTGATTTTGAAACTATATTCTCGGTAATATTCCGTGGTAAAGATAGAATAAATTTAAAAGGTATAAAAGCTTCTCTAAATATTGGTTAATGTATTATTTTAACTTATAGTGAACCTCTGTCTAATAAGTACAATCTTTAAATGCAGTTCTTTAATATATACACTGATTACACAAATCATATATTTTATTTGATATATTTCTAATTAAATCAAAATAATTTATAAATTCATTAAAAAAATGTTACATACACAGAAAAAAATACCTACTCAGACTCACAACTATAAATCTCACAGATACAAAGAAGTCAGTTTACTACTTATCCAAAGAATAATATTATTTTACAAATCTACAAGTTACTTCAGAAAATTTTAAATTTTTTCTCAAGTTGTCTCTTTTATTACTACATTTCAAACAAAGACAAAGCTGCTTTAAAACAATATTTTATTTTCTGTGTATATATTCTAGCATAAATTCGCATTACTAGTAAATTATATTAACAAATAGACAGAAAAATAAGAATCGCATCTGGTTCATGTTATACCTATGTATGTATATACATTATCTGAATACATTTTGTATACATGCATACATAGTATGTGTTAGCGAGATATATGTGTGTATGAGACTATACCGGTATATGTCGCATCCAATTACTGTTCCAACAATTTGACATGAGCTAGAATATAAACAAAGGATTTACACAGTCGTATGCTTGTTTAGGTTAATTATAGCGAACGGCGACGATGTATTTCTTCCCCACTTGCCCCGACGTTCGTCAATGACAGCCCTACCTTTCGGGAGCATAAACTGAATGCAAGGTAATGCACCCTTCGTTTGCGTTGCTATCCGTTGCTTTGCTACGATGCAACTCTCATAAAATATTCATATTAGAGTGATGTTTCATTTCGCATTTGTGAAATTGTATTTTTATTGCCGACCAGGAGTGCTCTTCCGTTGTTGCAACCAGCGTATGAAATCATTTGGAAAAGTTCTGTTGAAATTACTGCAGTTGTGTAGCAAAAGCAGACTCCTTCACTCGTACAATGGAATATTTTTTAAAAGTTTGTTGGCTTTTTTTGTTTCTGTTCGCCTGTTTCAATCGTATTGGCACGTCGAACTTTATTCTAATGAGTGTGTTTCCAAGTTTTCATGATGTCAGAAAGTTTTGACATTAATGTCTACTCTGCAGTGTTTTATTTTTTATATGCGATTGTGCTTTTCTAAAGGATAAAATATTGTATTTCCTTTTAGTTTATATTCTTCAATATACTGAGGAATATTTTCAAGTTCAATTACCCTATGTTGTATGATTATTACTACCGTTTAATATATATATATATATATATATATATATATATATATATATATATATATATATATATAAATAAATATATATATATATATATATATATATATATATATATATATATATATATATAAATATATATATATATATATATATATATATATATATATATATATATATATATATATCATCACTAAAATTACCAGCAGTATCTATCTATATAAAATTTAAACGTATATGGTATTAGCCTTTCAATTTTATTCTCTTTAATCATGCAATAGAAAGCATCAGTAATGACCATAGTAGTCGATCCGCAATATTATGATTTAAAAAAAAAACTGATATACATATTTTAGTGAGGGATTCACGCGGTGTTCTATAAAATATAAAATTACAAATTAGAGCTTAACTTAAGAGCCTCTTTTATCACGAAGTATGCACTATTCAAAATGTGATTTTAAGCTCAAATTCAACTTGTTTGAAATTTTTCGATAATGAATGTTTATGATGTCTAAATTTAATGTTATTGCAATGCAAATATGTTCTTAGATCTAAAGGTTTACTTTTTATATTAAAAATTAAAGATGAAGATGCGTATGAAATGTATTTCGAATGGTTTCGCAGCGATTTTAAAACAATTGGCGATAATACGTTATGGGACAAATTACAGTTGTTTATTTTATGTAAATAATAATAGTTAGGTTATCAACTAAAACAGTGCGTGTGTGTACACATAAAAGCAAAATATATACCTAGTATGAACGCGTGCCCGTCTATGCACCATAATATAATCAGTTTTATAAATCACATCGTTAGACTTAATTAACCTAAATCAGTGGACGGTGCACGCGATCAGGGCTGCATCATGCGTTCAAACGGTTACACACGTAACTACTGCTATATACTTGATACTACTATAATACATAAAACATACATAGATGACCAACACGCACATATAAAACACACATACACACACATGTATAGTCGACTCACTAATTATAATGAATGACACATAACACATATATAGACAGACAGATTCACACAGACACACACACACATACATACATGCAAACGATATACGGGTATATTTACACACGATTAATTAATTTAATTCCTAAATACAAATAAATCGCTATAAATCACGGTAACACGGCCGCCAACATAGAATAATTGGTATGGTTCCCGTTGTTACGTTGTAATTAAATTGGTTTCATTTACTAAAATTAAATCGACGCGCTAACAACACTATGTAATATAGTATACGTATACCTACCTATACAACAAATTAACACAGTATTCCGTTAAACTTTGTATGCGTACCGGTGTTGATATCGATAGTGTTAATTTTAAAGTTTAACATATAATCGTTGTGGAAATGTTGTACAATTTTAGAAAATTTGTATTAGATTCTCTAATAATTAATTAAATTAGAGTTATAATAAGCATACATCGAATTTGAAAACTTTATTCTAAATAGGTATTCAGTTGTATGAATTTTATTTTTTACTCTTCAGTTAAAATTAAACAAAATTTCATATGTCTGTTCAAATTTTATATATTTAGCTGGAAAATATGAGGTAATTGGAAGTTATACAATTGGATATAAGGTATTCTAAATTTGAATTGGAAAATCTCTTTCAATTATTTGAGTATTTTTATAAAGTTATGCGTATGTATTTAAAATGATAACATGTAACAATCTAGAAATATCCTAACATGTTCTCTATTAATGGTGTTCATAGAAATCGTTGTACCTTTAGGCAAAATTAGTAATCAGCAATAGCAGAAAACAAATCAATTTGAATAGCAGTTGTTTCAACCACTGATGTGCAAATACTAATAATGATTCTATTGCACCGAACAGAACAATTGAAAAACGAACGTAAACAAAACTCGTATACATGCAATTTTGCTCGTGTGCAACAACTAGCGTCGCTACGCTGCGCTGGTAGCGTTGGCGGCCATGGCCATTACCGTAGAGTGCACAAGCGATAAAGCACTTTAGTAGTGTGCATTAATAAAATCACGTGTTAAAAAGCAATCCGACCGTCGGCCACACCACCATTGCATACTGTGTGTAATACGATTACACATTGCATTCACATCCGTTTCGTTCGCTCTGTGTACTACTCCACAGAACAGCCCACTTTCACAGTGTAAAGCGTTCATATAGAGAACTGCATGCAACTTGCATCCACCCACCCGCGTATACAATTCAATAATAATCCTTTCTATACTCTACCATCGATGGCAATTTCACATATATGTACACTGACAACTATTAATAGTACATCATGAAAGATTGAAACAGAAAAACTATTAACTGCATTTGACAGAATCCACTTCTAGAGATTTCATGAACAAAACAGTTGCTAAAAACATGTCAGAGCCTGATTTTTCTACACATATACAATAAGGGTTAATATCTTAAAATGTTTTGTACACGCAAAAGTGCACTTGACGCATCTAGGTTATACACATAGAGTAAAATAAGCAAATTATATTAATTTTAGACTGAATACACAAACTAAGTGTCTATTCCTGATAAATAAAAACAATTTGTTAAATAGTTTACATAAAAAATATTTTTGATGTTCTAAAAGTAATAGATGAGATGTTTATTCAAAAATTCTATACATAATTGATGTGTCCTTAAAAAATTAATCTTCGGATAAAAAAATATTTTAAAACAAAAATATTTATTTTTATTTTATCACGATTTTGGAAATTCTTCTGCATAAGTATGTGTTTTTTTTTTTGGCTGTATATGATTACTCTTACTGTTGTCAAACAATACTAGACCAAAAATAGTTTTACATTATAAATGACTCGTCGAAAATTTAAAATAATTGTGCATGAGGTTTGAAAGGGTTAAATAAAGTCTGTGAAGCTTTGAACGGTAAGACCACTTAATTCCAAGTGTAATACCTTTACAAAACTGAATACACAATAAATAACACCTGAAACGTTACCCAACTGTATAAGCGTCGACAAAACGAAAATAATAAATTCAATTAATTTAAAACAAGTCAAATGTTAATTAACGTGGAAGTTTCGGTTGTGTTCGGGTGATAAATTAAATTTTTCTGTTATGGTATGACATCCTGTTTAAATCTCTCTTACGAAATACAAATAACGATACTATCAATTATCTGGGCCCTGTATACGAATACCCACTGGTTGATATTCCCCCTGCCCTCCCTTAATTCCGCGGATCCTGCTACAGTTTGAGTTTTGACAGCCACGCAGGTATTAATATTCTAATCCTGTATATAGTACGACAGTACGCAACGCAGTGCACCACTGTTCGTGTATTAAACGTAATTTATTGAATCGGGCAACCGGATACAACTTATTAATCCTTTGCTTTTTCGTTTGGTTCATTTTGCACCACCAGACAATCCTATTTTGATAATATTCGCTTATTTTCTCATAGCAAAGAAACTACATTTATACATAAAATCATATTTTGATTAAATATTATTGGATTTTGAACCAGTACTGTTTACAACGCGTAATTGTATTTGTAATATAGTTAAAATATATTTTGCATGCGTCGTAATAAATTCTATGTACCTATATCACTATTGTTATTTATAAATATTTTTTATTGATCAGAATATTGTCAATGATAACTATGAGAATAGTTGAAGCAAACATATAAATTAAAATAAATAGAAGGTTAGTGATTATAAATTTTAATTGCTGATTATTGTCCTTCATATATTTTTAATTACAAGTTTATTTGTGTATCGTTAATAAAATATAATTGCTAATGTATAAACCACAAATTCGCAATAGAAATAAAAGTTCTAAACAACCATATGGTTATAAACTATTAATTAATTTTTTTGATAAATTGCATTATATCTAAATGTTTGTATTGTCATTAAATTAATATATTTACAAATAATTATTTAAATAAATCATAATTTATTTAAAAATAACATACCTATTGTATGCATATTAAATATTTATAACAAGAAATTTATATTTTAAATCTTTAGATATTTCAACCTGCAACCAATCAAAAAATGTTTGAACAATAACAAACTAAAAAAATTATATTTTGCAACTATAAGAAATTAAATTCTCGACATTTTCTTTGGTTGCTACAGTTTACGCAAAGAATTCAGACATTTACAACGGAAATTATATTATTTGGTACACAATTTGTTGTTATCGGTTGTCCTAGATTTTCAATATACACATAGAACTATGTTTATTAATTTCTGTAAATTCCTACATTCAAGTCCTGAAGCATGTACATACATACATAGTATTATAGAAACACAAAGTTGACTACCAAAAACAGATGAGAATCAGTTGAACGACCTTGCCTCCTCGTGGACCAGGGTTGGTAGACGGTTAGACTCTACGAGTCCCTACTCAACCGAGGGCCATCGACCCAAATCAATTGGCCGCGTGAACTGCACTTGGTTTAGCTCTGCAGCATACGATACAACAACCAACGCTAGTGGCTACTTCTTATACCACCAAACAGCCACCACACTCACGTGTTGAACGAACGAAACGAAGCGAACTCGTTTCTTCTATATACGCTGTTGTAACAATGCTACCTGCTCACTCACCAACAAGAACACCTGTTCATCCACCAATGATGATGATGATTACTGCAGCACTAATTGCTCTCCGATGGGTCTTTTCTCTTCTTGATACTGATCAATGTACAAAAAAAAGACAACAAGTGGATGTTTGTCGATTGTTTTAGACAAGTTAACGCAATTTGGGAGAAATACTTATAGAGATTCTTGAAGACTTGGTATAATTTAAAAGTTTCCTGTTGAGACACAAATGATACATTTTAGTTATGCATTTTTAAATACATTTTGGTTAAATTACATTATTTTAATCATTGTTTTGTTCGATTAAAATATTGAAAAAATTGATATGAAAAAAATGTCTATTTTCTTCTCATCGTACCATTTGTGCATACAATTTTTTGGAACCAGTTTCCGTTTTAGGACACAGCAACTTACCAAAAATAGTTGCTGTGGTCTTTGCTGTATTAAAAATCAAAGCATAAAAAAAAACTCGTCGCGATATGTCATCTGGAGTATAATTATATTTGATGACAAGTCAATTTAATAAAACGTAATCACTAAGAACTCTTGTCAATTAATAAGCCGGCTCTGGTAATGCGACAAATGAACAAGTCTTCAATGGAAAGAGAAATTGAACGAAGGTTGAAACCGACTTGATCGTTTTGCTTACAATGTTGTGTTGTGGTTCACTCGCAATAAATTACCGCTGGTAAATGATGATGTTTTGTTTCACATGAAGGCTTATACTTTAGCTTTTATAAATTTTCTGTTGCTTGATCGCGTTAAAAAAGTTCAATCAAAAAGCACGATGCACTTTTTGTTGCGTTGTTTTCAATGTCTTTAATTAAATTGATAAATTATTGTGTTTTACTGCAGCGCGTCTTGTTAATTTTATGTTGACTATAAAAACAGCTCTTCCCTTTTAATTATTTACTATTTTCCTAAGTTTAAATTAATTAAGTTTCTATGTTCATTTATTTTATTTACAAACAAACAAAAAATGGTAAACACTATTACAAAAATACTATGACAAAATTTGTTAAATATATAAATTTTGTGACCAGCACGTGATATGCACGATTGAATCTGAAGCGCTCGGATCAGAAAATAGAGTTGCTTGAAATGCTTTAGATTGCAAAATTAATCATTTTGATGCCTACTAAAACCATTAGATTATATTTTAGTTAGATTACATGTTTATGCTATCGAATTCTATGTTTATTTCGCGAAAATAAATTGTTCTTTCGACGTATAATTTTTCACAGGCATCGATTTGTCTAGCACGCAAATGCTTCAAAATAAAACAGCGAAAACAGTGATCATTATTAATATTTCTGTGTGGCTGTAATGTGTATGTACGATGTACATGTTTAGTGCGGCTATGTCTGTGTGGTATGCAGTTTTAAAATTTAAAACGTATTGCACTTTATGTTCGCACGAACACAGTCGACAGAGAGAAAACTGCATCGATTATTATCGTCCGATGTTTACGAGCCAAATAATGACCACTGCATATAATACATGGATGAAAAGGGCTATAATATAGCACTGATCGACGCACACCACATACAAGTTTATTCGCAAACATGTTACGGCCATAAAAACACTCATACATCTACTCATAAGTATTTAATCGTTAATGAAAAACGCCAATCTGAGCGTACTGCAATATAAATAAAGAAATATTGCTCCGAAGAGGAGTGTAGTTAAAAAATCGAAATGTTTATACACTCGTTAATGATGATAAACGCAGGTATTTTATGCATTTAGTTATTACAATATCATTATTAGTCTCTGTATAGAATCATTACCTTAGACAAGAGTTGGGATCCTCCCCTCCGTAATTAATTTGTAGTTAAACATTGAAGTTATGTAAGATTATTCGTGGCTCATAAATTATAATTTTATTTCTTTATGAATCAAAAAGATTTAATTTTAATCTAAATATTTTTTAAAATGTAATTAATCTTTATTACTTTTTTTTGTACATTAATTAATATTTGGGCAAATCCATGTCAGGAAATTGAAAAAATTACTTCATAAGGTTTTACTGTTTTTATTTTTAGTTAGTGACTAGTTTCACCACACTGTTGCATCTTCAGACAAGCTAAATTTAGATAGTCTGAAGATGCTATATTGTAGTGAAACTACTAACTAAAAATAAAAACAGTAAAACCTTACTAAGTAATTTTTTCCACTTTCCTAATATTAATATTTACAAAGTAAAGACCAATTCAAGATTTAATTAAACAAGTATTAACTTTTTTTTTAATTTGATTAAATAGTAAATGTAGCCAGAATTAGTGTGCTACGAGAAATATAATTTTATTTAAACGTAAATAAAAATGTTATGTACACATATGGTCACTGAAGTTAAAAATAAATTAAATAATCATTTAAGTTTTTTTTATATACTTACGCGATTTTATGTGACAAGAATATAATTTAAATTATACATACTTTATTGAACAAAATTAATTTTATTCACACGCAAATAAAAATAAGTAATTTCTTTACAAGTCAAATAAAATAAGAAGATAAACAGTACAGTCAAAAACAAACATTTCACGTTCCACCTGTCTACAGTTTGAAGATTTCACTTCTGGGAACTCTGTCAGAATTCCAGTTTAAGCTGACGTAATGAATTCGTTTATTTTCTTGTTGTTTTGTGTTCGTAATGGTTTTCTAGACGCACTGAATTAAAAATGCATATTTTTAGAGCGAGAATGGTATTCTATAATAAAATACTGAATCACACTTTAACTAGAATAAAAACGTAAAAATATGTTGATGAAGCGTTGAAATATTCATCGTTTTCGTAATTTGTATATAACTTAAGATGCATTTATTAGCCGCGGGAGTTAGACGTCTGCATAACTAAGCATCTCTAATTTAATATATTAATCTTCCTATTATATTTTAGATCTATATGTCCTATTAAATACATAATGTTTAATTATTTTTTTAATATTTATTTAAATTTTAGATATTGATAAAATTTTAGTTATTGACCAATTTATATTAAATATTCTATAATATTTTTATTTCAAACTGTACAAATGGAAACCTAGCAGACATATCTCTTTTTCTTGTTAGCCATGTGAACGTTTTTAACAAGAACCTTAAAGCAATTTTGTGTTGATTAAGGTAACATTGGGCATCATAACTGTCATCCGCGATAATGTATTATGGTCCAAACGCGTTCTGTATACAGAATGGTTTGGGTATCACACACCACACATAGAACGTTATTAATTTCGAGCTTACGTAGCAAACGGTTAGGTAATTTGTGGCTGTGTAGTAAATCGATAATTTACTGTGTAAGTCGCTCGGTTGATTCTCAGTCGCTAGCCACCAACGTAGAGAACGATTTGTGCTGGCTTCCCTTCTGTTGTTTAAAGATTGAGTTACGATCCGAAAAGCTATTCAACGTTTTCTGTTACACAGTGATTCTTTGATGATCTATGCAATCATTCTTATTGTCTTTCTATTCCAATTCTATTAACATCTGAACTGTATTTCACACCCTCGGCTTATAGCCACACAGAAACGCACTTTGTTTTGTAACAATCTTCTTACTGATGATTCCTAAGGTTTCGCTTGATGTTGAAGCCGTATGGGTATGTTTTACAAGGTGTATACGTTCTTGGTTATCAGTGAATTTGCTTGTTCTATAGTTGTTGTATTAGAAACGGAACTAAATATTTATTTTTCACTGTTGAAGGTTTTCCTAGTATATATTATATATATATATATATATATATATATATATATATATATATATATATATAAATGCATGTATGTATATATATATATATATATATATATATATATATATATATATATATATATATATATATATTTTAAAGAGTCTCTGCTATGCACATATATAAGGGATGAACTCTTGAAGTGAAAGGTTTTAATATATATATATATATATATATATATATATATATATATATATATATATATATATATTTATTTAAAACCTTTCACTTCAAGAGTTCATCCCTTATATATGTGCATAGCAGAGACTCTTTAAAATATGCGTCCGTAATAAAATTGTGAAAAATTATAGTTATTATTAATTTAATATTTATCCATTAACAACTATCTCAGTAAATATGTTGTTCAGGATCAGATGGTATTCAGAGCTCGAAACATATGAAAAGGTAGCATATATCACGGCTTTGGAATATGGTAAATCCGTGCAGACAGATGACTGATAAATTAGCATCTATTGGTAGATGTGCACGCGATCGACATGCGAGTTTGTTTTATGAATAATTCCCGAATGCAAATAGTCTCGTTGCATGTTTGTAATCTCCTGGTCTGGTTGGACTCACTCGATCGCTCGTTTCACTGCTGCGGGTACTTGTCGCAGTTTAGTACCAACAACTTGCCGATAGCCACCATAAAAACATTTCAGTGGTTTATCTTGCATGCTCGAGGCTTCGACCATAAACACACAATGCGTATGTTATTACACAACTACACTCACGGCGATGCGATGTCAAAACAACGCGATGGTGTAAATGTTTTATAGGCTTGAACGTTACTGAATTTCTATTTATTGTATAGGGTGATCTAGCAATATTTAGAAAGTATTGTGTTGTCATTGAAGTGTTTGGAATCAAGCGGTTTTAGTATTTTTCTTCACTTTATGTGGTTTTACTTCGGTTTACTGTTAAGCAAACTTAAATTATAAAACTTTGAATACATGTATATAAACTTTATCTACATTCTCAGATAGTGTGGTTGGTTGGGGTCTTTTGAACGTTTATTGATGACGGTGATCTAGGAAGCATTAAGATAGGTTTTTTTTTGGAAAAGTAGTAATTGTGACTAAGGAAATGTGTGTAATATGTTGGTAGAAGTTTCTGGAGATTGTGTTTTATTTGTAATCATTTAGAACATTCTCGTTATTAAAGTTAATTTGCACTTTTATAGATATTCCGCGAAAGATTAGAAAATGTTTTGTTGACTGGATATGTTGCAAGAAGTGTTTCCGTGGAAAATGATTACGTATGAGGATCAAATTCTCCTTGATGTAAACAAATATTTTTAGCCAATTAGGATAAATCCCAGAAACGGAAGTCTTTGTAGGTCAAATAAAATTCAATCCTTTGTGACTGGTTGGTTTAATGATTTTTCAAGTCGAAATCTATAGATACTCTGAATAGGGAAAGTGGGGGAACATTGCAGGTTTAGTAGAGTTCGCATAAACATACATACACACACACACACTTGCCGAGGTTTCTGTTGTTCACGTTTGCGGTACAAAGCTACAACGGCGCGACGGTAATCCTACATCAGGGAAACGTGTGTTCTGTTTCATGCACTTGGGGGGCGGCGAGAGCGGGCGCCCCAATACACAACCGAGAACCGATCTGCACATTGTGGATTCGATTCACGTAGCGCCCTCTTGCGTCTCCTATAAATATCTCTCTTCTTGCCTTACCGGGATTGCTTGTGAACATATACGCACACACAAATGCATTGACGAACGCGTTCGAAATAAAACTATACACACAGTCTCCCAAGCACGTACACACATAGAAATCGTCGCATTATGTGTTTACTTTTCCAACGAAAATTCACATGACGCAACAGTAGTAATTTATTTGCCTTGGACTCGGATGAAAAATAGAACCAAGTATATTTTATCGGAGGGAAATTCTTTTCAATTTTGTTGTGACCTGACAGAATAATTTGTGGGATAAAGTACGGCATTTTCCACTAAAATAAACATTTCCATACCTCGTTTACTTAAACTTGTCATGACTCTTTTCCACTCGAATTCTTTTAAAATCATTAAAGTTTTTCTTTACAAGATAGCGAATTTTAACTTTAATGAAACATTTTGTAAATATTACAAATATTTAGTTTCATAAACACAATATTATATACTTTTACCAAGAATCTTAACAAATTGATTACGTTATCAAAAACATATTATTATCGAAAGTAAATTTCTGTTAATACAATTTTTAATTCTGAATGGTTTGATGAATTTTATTAAAAATAACTAAATCAATTTTTTTGATAATATATTAAAAATAATATAAACATGCTTTTTAAAATACAGTATACATATTCTTCGTAAATTCTATTGTATCAAATCGCTATTCATTCGAACAATTCAGGTGTCATTTCAATATACATTAGTTAAGAATACGAGTTTCAGTATATAACAATGCGCGCATTCGATAGCACTTTTATTAATTGTGGTTTAAAAAGTAAATGTTTTATTTTGCGTGTGTATCGAGCAGAAAATCATTTCATTATGTAGAGAAGTGAACACGACACGATGACGATTGTTTATTGTATTAAAATGGGAACACGGAAGTTAGACGCGCGGGCAGAGCAGAGTGAGCAAGCGAACGAGCGATAAATATAAAGAGCGACCGACCGGCTGCTTGTTCGCTCTGTTGTTCTCTCTGTGGCGCATTTCAAATTAACAAGTAATGATTTTCTGGCAGGAAATAATGTTAGCACGCAGTAAACTGCGCCGTTAATATCGACGGTTCTTTTTATAGAAACGAGGTCATGATGAACGTTTGCGATTCCAATTTAGAATTGTCATCAATAATTTATAAGAAATGCAATTCGATCCGGGCCGATATGCCTTTCATCTAACTTTTTTCGATTTGTTTTTATAATTAAAACATTCCTTTCTCTATTCATTTATATTTACTAGTTGAATCATTTAACAAATTATTGGATATGCTCAAATATTAAGAATGTATTTGATCGATTTATATTCTGTTATCATTTACATGCAATGTCAACTTTAATGTGGCCTTTTTCACACTGAATGACTGAATAACAATTTGTACAAGCGGAAAAATGTAATATCATTCCGTAATAAATGGTTTTTGTTGTAAATTATACATGTATGACTAACATATTATCTATGTATGTATGTATATATGTAAGTAAGTTTTACGAATACTTTACACGTTTACTAATTTATTCAGATGGATAATTTATTAAAATATTCAAGGACTTCATAAATGAAGTTGTTTTTTTGCGATATACAGTGGCTTATTTCTTCTGGCCATTCTTCTTGTCATTACAATTATTTATCAGGCAATACAATCCGATAGGTGTAATGTTTGCATTATTTAAACTTTAGAGATATAAATACCTGCACACAGCTGCTACGTGTGAATGAATTTAATAAACGGGTTGAACTAGTTTTATCTGTGTTTACATGTTGTGCCAATGCATACAATGCAAGTTAAATCAGTACAGAACAAACTATTCATTTAATTCCATCTACTCGATGCAATGAAGTATTTGAATTAATGAGATGGATTTGTGTATTGGCTTTTTGTTTACACTATTTTATACCTCGTGTTCAATCAAATCCATACGGGAATTGTCCGTAATGTATTTAAATGTTATTTGTTTATTTTAGATGGTGGTATCAAACGGAAAAAGCGGAAAATGGGAGCGTACTCTGGTATATCGGTGTCTCAGTTATTGGCTCAGCGTGAAAAAATTGCGATGAACCAACAGCAACAGGCGTATGGCAAAGATCAACCCAATAATGTACAATTTCCACAACAGCAACAACAGGTAAGTACTGTATCTGAAGATATACTTAGTATATCTTTTAGATTACATGTTTTCCAATTATATATTTGATAAAATCTAACACTACGTTTTTTTTTTAGACGTGGTCTGGTCCTATGATACCTGGAGTTCAGAATATTAACCGCCAAACGTTCGTCGAAAACAATCAAGTGAATCCGACTATACCACAACAATTCATCCGGTATCCAAATCAAAATCAAGTAAACAGATTGCTACCTGGCCAATCAATGATGGTCAGCGGATCTATGATGATACCTCAACAATCCACAGCAATCACAAACTTGGCGCAACACCAACAGCAGCAGCAGCAACAGCACCAACAACTACAACAGCAGCAACAATTGCAACAGCAGCTACAAAATCAACAGATGATTTACCAGCAGATACAGAATACTAACCAGCCAAATCAGAGTCACCAACAGCATATAATCGGTCCCAATGGACAAGTGATGAACGTACATCAAGCCCAACATCATATAGGCCAGTTGACCAACGCGGGTGCCCAAGTAATCAATGGTTCGGTGAATCACATGATTGGCAATGGTACGGTTGTTGCCAGTAATAATTCAACAGGTGGCATAGTCCTACAAGGACAAAACCTGAATATTCCTGGACAGCAAAGACTAATCAGTGGAGATATGCGAAGTATTGGGAGACCGATACAAGCGAATGTGAATATGATTCAAAGTAATGGAAACATTCAACAACAACAGCAAGAGTTCAATCAACGAATTCAACAACAACAGCAACAGTTCTTCAGTCAGAATATTCAATATCAAGACCAAAGTAAACTGTTACAGCAGCAACAGCAATTTGAAATTAATAATAAAAGTATACGACCGAACTTTATTCCAACAAGTAATAATGCAATATTTGCTGGTTACCGAACAGATGGTAGTGCTGTAATGTTACCACAAAATCAAATGGTTATGATGGCACAATCTTCTCAGAAAACGCCAACGTGGCAACAACAAAAGTCTAATTCACCTGCAATTAATTCACAGAACCAAACAGTTATACCAGTGCAACAAAATCAAATACAAATTAATCAAAATGGCAACGTCTATGAAAGAGTTCCACCTCTACATCATCACACCCCACTTCCACCGGTTTGGAATGAAGATATAAACAGAAAAAAGACAAAATCAGGAAAAACAAAGAAACAACGATCATACAATGTGGATCACCAACAACGGTTAACGCCGAATGATCAACATCCACCGTGTCCAAACATAGATGTACGACAAATACCTGTTGAAAATAAATCAACTTTGCTTAACCATCAGTACCAACAAAACGCTAGCGGCCCTTCATTTATGGAGGATCCAAGCGGGTATTTGGCACAACAAACCGCACTGTTAAACAGTACAATATCTAGACAAACAGGCGTAAATAATTGCACAAATTATATGTGTCATAGTCCAAGTGGTTCACCACAGAATTCTCATGCGCCCAATAACGTGTCAAATCCTGGACATGGTATACCGTTACCTAGTAACATAATCGCATCACAAATGAAACAACAACCACAAGCTTTCAGTACCAATAGAACAGCTGGAATGGCGAAACCTTTGCATAATTCACAACAAAATGCTACTGTACATCATCAACAACAGTATCAAGTTGTGTCACAGAATAATTTACCAGATAGTAGCGCTATTAGTGACGGCAACTCAATACAATGTCAAGGATGTGTTGGAACTTCAGATGTTTCTCATTTCCATGATCAAAACGATTCGAGATTAAATTATAAACCACAATTGAGAATCTATCAACAATCTCAATCAAGGCCGAACAGTCAACCAAGTACCCCAAATCCAGGTCTTCAACAAGAAGATAATCCTGTTACTTCATCTACTTATGTAGACCGGCATGGATCGCAATCAGGATATGTTCCATCGCCTGATTCCAGGCCAATTCAAGGCGGAACAGTCAGCACGAGTAACGGGTCACCGGTAGATGGTCAAAATCAATCGGAACCATCTCCAGCGCCCTCAACACCAACACCTTCTCAACAACGCAATTCAGATACACCTTCAATGAGCATTGTAATATCGAATTCATCAAACTTTTCTATTCCGAATTCAACTGTTGTGTATTCGTTTTGCAATCAAGTTAATGGTGCCTCAATCAAAGATATTCAATCTAATATGGTGATAAATAATGTTCAGTCATCTCAAGGAGTCTCTTCGCCGGGCAATGCTAGTATTGTAGTCTCAAATGCGCCAACGAACAAGATTGAAGGATATTGTCCTCATCCACATACAACAGGGAGTCCTTTAGGAATAGTATCGCGTTTAGGACAAATTCCTTACAGTGTACATTCTGGAATGATAACTACAATGGCCAGTGGACGAACCGTGGGCCATAATACTATAACATCTGTGTTAGCTGGCAGAGCGAGTACTGCAACTGTATCTATTAATAGTCCTGCTTCTGTTACGTCAGCGTCATCACACCCATTTACAAGTCAAACTAATGCTATGATTACTGCATCAAGTATACCATCTCAATCAATTGCATTAAACGTCACGAAATCTCCATTAGAAATGGTACAAAGTGTAGTGAGTAGTATTCAAATACCTCATTCACAGTCACCGACTGTAAATGCAAATAATATGCAGCCTCAACAAATATCACCACAACAGATAATCAAACATTCACCTACGCAAGGATTGCCTCCTGGTCATATTTTAGTGTCATCCGGTGGGCAATTGTTGATGGCAAGCACTGGTACTAACGGGCAAGGCATAATGGCTCCACCTCCTCCAAAATTAGCCAACAACGCTAGTCCTATGCCACCATTATCTGTTTCACCGATGATCACGAATGTTACAGCATCTGTAACACAAGTGATACCGGCTGTTAATGTTGCCCAACAAGTTTTGGGTCAACAAACAGTACTAGTTAATGCGCTTCCTGCTCCGTTTGTGATACAACCAGGTGTTGTGACAGTTGATGGAATGACTGTCGGTCAAAACATGCAAATTCCGCATTTAGTTACTGGAAATGTTATTCAGCAACAGATTCAAATAGATGGGAACCAAGATCCATCAAATCGTAACCATCACAATCCTGGTTTTGTCAATAGGCAACCGGCATTGCTATCGCCTGAGTCTAGTAAAAAGAAAGGCAAGAAACGTAAAATGTCCTCACAGACCGTGGCGTCAATGCTGCATATAGCAGCTCAACAAAACTCTGGCATGATGATGCAACAACCTCAACAAGGATTCTCTCAACAGAGTTTCCAAATGGCGCATAGTCCACAAGGATTGACTACAGGACCGATAATGCAAGCTTTAACAATTATGCCGGGCAAAGCTGGTGTTTCTCCACAAATTGTTATGAATAGTCAACCGTCTGGTTCGGGTGCATTTGGCACTCAACAGTTGATAACAAATTCACAATCAGCACCGCAAATAAACTTGTTGCAGCCAGTTAATTTATTAAATGGTGCAACTGGGGTAGTGCAGAACTTCCCTACAATACAGCAGTTTATTGTGCCGAATTTAGGCGGTATGGTTATGTCAGCTGATGGTACTGCAACGCTACTACAAGATTCATCAAATATTGGAATGCAGCTTCAGTTGCAGAATGTGAACGGACAAAATGTTTTGACTCCCGTGCAGGGAACGGGTAATATGTTCAATCAAGGTCAGAGCATACTAGCCGCTGGACCGGCTGGTATGGTTATACGAACACCAGGAACAAGTCAAGGAAAAATCATTCAACAGCAACATAGTCCGGGTGCGCAGTTCTTATCACCGAATGGTGGCCAATTTTTAATGAACGGTGCGCAATTTAACGGCCAGCTAAGTCCGTTGATTGCGAATGTTAGTCCAACACAACAAGTAACATTCAGTACAGCGCCGCAAGCTGTAAGACCAAACACATCGATGCAACAGCAAGAATTCATACAATGTAATCAAATGGGTCAGACCCTAATGGTTCCTTGTGCACCAGCACCTCAAATAACTGTTACAACAGCATCTAGTCAACAAAACACGACATTTGTTCATCAGAATACAACTATCGTACAACAACAAACAACAATGGTTTCGAATAATCAGATACAGAATTTCGCAACAACTAACAATCAAAATAACCACCAGAATGCTCAAAATATTACTGAATCTACAACAACATTAAACGTCGATCAGAATTTTGTTATAAATAATCAAGCAGGTGACAAGCAACCACAACAACATATGCAATCATTGTTATTACAGCGACAAAGTCCACAAAGTGCTGCAATGATGAGACATTCTGTATCAACACAGACTGCAGTCAATCAGAAGCTACAAGCATCCGCAGTGACGACTAACACATTTTGTCAAACATCAATGACTGCTTCAGCAGGAAGTCCACCAGATACAACCACGCATAGTCCGCTGGCGCCTGGTGGACAGAGTCCAGCGAATGCTGACACCACGACTCATTCCATAGGTACAGGCAGTACGGATGAAGGACTGTCTCCTGCACCATCTAATTCTTCTATATCTGGTTCATGTGCTGATATTATAGCTATGCAAGCTCGACAGCAGCAAGCTGCATCAATGGTAAGTTAGTTTCATAAAATAAAAATTGCTGATATTTTGAACTGATATAAAAAATAAACTTTGCAGTTAAAGTATTTGAGCTCGACGTGTTCTTTCATATTTTATCCCTGATAGACAAATAATTCTAGTTCAATTTTAACATTCTTACTATTAGATAAATCAATATCAAAATACATTTAAACATTTTACAATTCGATTTATAAAGCAATAAACGTTTTACTCTTTCTAGGCGATGGTTCATTGTATCTCAAGTAGCGAACCAGATTCGGGAGATATATGCATCTCTGGTTCACAATCAGATATCGACTGGTCGCGAAACAATTCGACAAATCTAAACTACAAACCAGAGTATGATATACCTGGCGGTGGTCATTCTGTACACATATCGAGAAAGCTTGAAACCCCATCGCACATGGCCTACGTGGAGTCTTCCACTGTTGTTTCGGGGATGCATTTCGTTGCTGAATCGATGAAAACTCAGGAATCCGTTGTTAGTTCACGACATTATGAAAAAACAGCGTTAAAACGAAAACATGGGGATACGTTAGTCGTTATGGAAACCAGACACATGCACACATCACTTCAAGACGATGATGAAGGTAAGAACAGTATATAGAATTGATGGTAGATTTAGTTTGGATAGTAGATATTGGTACATTACTGTGTAATCTAGATGAAGTATTTCTTTTTTTAGTTGTATTTTGATTGATGACTAACTCCTCGATTTTTTGAAAATTGATTGTGTAGTATTTTATTTTTTGATATAGTGATGGGTAAATGAAATCATATTGATAAATACTAATTATTGGTGACTTACCAGTTGTTGGTTAAATATATATTTGAATTTTTGCTATTTTAATCTTACTTTCCACTTGTAAATAATAAATATCTTGAATTCATGGTAACGTTTTGAATATATTGCTGTAGTTTATCCATCTATATTTTATTTTTACACAAACACAATAATCCTTTTCCTTTTCTGCTTGTAATTTTATGCATTTCATTTTCATAGTTTTGATATGCATCAGTATTCTATTTATATGTCAGAATATATTTTAATATTTTATTTATTAACGATTTAGAAATAAAGCGAACAATATCAGTTGTTCAAATTTCGCCTCCAAAAATTTGTTAATTGAATCATGATTAGGATTTAAATATCGTAGAAAAATACGGCCGTTGTGTAGTTGTAGAAAGTAATATAAGTAGTATACTGAATATAGTTTTTCTTATGTATCATCAGTTTGCTTGTGCTTGATTATCATTTTCACAGTTTGCTTTCGTCAGTTCATTAGGTATCGCATTTTAAGTTAATTAAAACTTTTTATCTTTCTTAAATTTGAATAATAATAGTTGGTGTTTTGTATTTAAATGTTTTATTTATCATTTTTAATCTGTATACATTTATATACAAAAATACTTGATTTAAATTCTATTTAATCTGACTCTACATTTATAAATTTAGTAAATATTTAAATCAAGTTTTTTATGTACTCAACAAATAACAATACAAAGTTTAATAATATATTGTGTGCATTAATAATTGTAAATATTTATTATTCATTACATACATTTCAGAATTTCAGCCTTGTGTTTGATAAACATATACCTTGTATAAATAATGATATACTGTGTATACAAGACTTATGCAGTCTAATATTAACGTGTGAAAATTAACTAAAATTGGTGTGTTGGTTTATAAAATAAACAATTTTTATTGGGAAAATCTGTGTGTGATTCTTACATTGTGAATAATGTTTAACATGTGATTAGGTGGTTTGTTTATTTGTTTTTATACATGAACACAATTTTGTAAATATGCTTCTTTCCATTCATCATTCATTTCATTATACAAGCAAAAACGAACTGAAAAATGGACTTTTCACCGCACTGCATGTGTGACCATGTATATAATTCACATCTTGCTTTCCTACAAAATATAATTCAACGGCAAAAGACACAAAAATGGCTTTAACATATATGCGAGTAAATGATTTGTTCATTAAAAAAGAATATATGTATATACATTTTTGAAATTAGCAGCAAATTAAATTACGGATCTCTATATAATCCTCCAAATACAAGGATAAATCTAAATTATTGACTAGATAAAATAATTTAATTTTGAATATTTCCTATAAATTCCTCATACACTGCTTGCAAAACACAAATAATCCTGGTGCTAGAATGTTCACAAATCACTTCCCAGCAAATGAAAGAAATAATTCAAATACGAAATACGCAACAGAAACGAAGTGGTTGATCAAAACAAAACAAGAAAGGAAATACTTTACAAAACAATAAACAAAATAACTAAGTAAGCCCTGATTCCCCGATTTAGAAAACGCTGAATCAACTAAGGTCGGTAGTGAAGTACATTCGTTTGATGTGGGTGATTTGGTGTGGGGACCTGCGCATGGTTGTCCATCGTGGCCCGGTAAGCTAGTGGAAACACCTCTAGAAGGATCGGACGACAAAGTATCAGTACGATGGTTTGGTGGTAACAAGACGTCCACACAAGTGGATATCACCGCATTGCAGACATTGAGCGAAGGACTTGATGCACACCATCGGGCTCGCAAAAAATGTCGAAAGTGAGTTTGTTGACGAATCTGACGAGACTAGAACACAGTCGACACTTTGAGATATGGAAAAAAAACATAATTAATTAATGTCATATTTCTTTATGTATTTTATAATGTATCCAGTCTACGAATCTAATTTAACCCTTTGAATACCATTTAATAGATGGGAAGTACATGATTTTGTTAGTAAAAACAAACAACCATATTCATAGAATTAATTAAAGATGCTTTTAGTTAAAGTAATTTGAAAATATAACTTGCTATTAATAAATAGAAGTCACTATATATTTCTATAAAATTTGAAAGTAGCTTGATATAAATGCGCTTTTAATATTCTATGAATACCATAATTTATTATTAAGTGTGAAATATAATATCTAATACGAAATATGTATCACGAAAGAGTAAATAAGAGAAGTAAGGAGAGTTTATGAAGTTAATTGAAATGCAGTTAACATTATTTATAAAATTGTCAAATTACTATGTTTTATAGGAGAAAAAACAAAAGAATTTATTACATAAACTATTTTTAAACTAAGTTTTCATACTTTATTAGTTTATTTAGATATGCTAATAGAAGAAAAATATAAATATCCCGGTATATATTAGTACAACATAATTTGAAAATTGCACATTAGTGAATTATTTAGTTCTTTTATTAATTTATTTATGATTTTTTTTATTTAACTATTTTAATTTTAATATAAAATGAGTAACCTATGTATTCCCAAATAGTCCAATTTATAGTATATAGTAAAATCATTGAAATACCGATAAGAAACACTATAGGATGATTAGTATTTTATTTTTATTTACTAACTGTGAATTTATTTAAATTATGTTTAAATTCGTTTTTAAATTTCTGAAATAGTATATAAGGTATATTTGACACAAGGCTGAATGTGATTTAAATTAGTTTGTATATCTAATGCCTTATATAAGTACTAATCAATACATTTTTTGTTTATTTTATAGAAGTCGTAAACTAAATTCACAATTGGAAAACGCTATCCAGGAAGCAATGTCTGAGCTGGATCGCATGAGTGCTGATAAACCAGAATCAAAAACAGAAAAGAATCAGCAACCTAAAAGCCAGATTCATGGTAAGATGATGGCCACGACTATAATCAAGGGAGAAATTGCAGGTAGATTGCGAAGCAGTCAGCGATGATCATATAAATTAGTATTAAACATATGTAATATACATATAATATACACAAATCTGTAAGTCAAAAATCAGCTGTTAACGATCACATATAGTTCATTATTAATAAAACTCAGTTAATAATTAAGTTTAGCGTGATGTACGTCACGGCTTTGTCACATTTCGTAGATTATAGTATTCATGTTTACTACACGCGCATTCAAAATATATCCTGTTTAATTTTTTAGTGCATATATATATATATAATTATATATTATTCAATGGACCAATTACATCGAATGAATAAAATAGACAAATAGTTAATACTTATGCGCGACATTTTTCACATATTTTATTCAAATAAAACAAAATTTGTTCATGTTTTGATTTCTGCTCTAAATTATCTTGCGATATTTTAAATGTTATATAACTATGAATTATATATTTTAAATTTCTAAATAAAATAAAGTTATAGTTTTCTAATATCCCACAATAAGACTTAAAATAGTCTTACGGCTCTGGTTTAGTATCTTTAAGCAATAAAGTGAAGAGATATTTTTTTCAAGATTCAAGGTACAATTATATATATTTTTTACAATTTTTAATCAATTTCAAATTTTTACTTTGACCTATAAATTTGTTTAAATGTATGATTTTTTTTAGTGTTTACAAACTTCGTTTTGTAATGATTTAAATTAAATAATGTTTAAAATATTTTATGTGAATTGTGTCGTACATAATTGTATATATCAAACTCGTAACAATAGATACAGAGTAAACATTATTAAAAGTAAACTTTTATCAACACATTATTGTTTTGTATGTCATGTATTATTGTGCAGGGATAAGTTTAGAGAGCACCGTTATTTGTTTTATTATTTTCATTATATATAATTTTTTTTTTGTAATCTCTAGTCAAAGTTTGTGCGTGCAGACCGTGTATGTTATCTATGACAATAATGTTAAATTATTGTTTGATACATTCGTTTTTTGTCATGTCTTTGGGATTAACAAGTTAGATTTTATAATATATTGACCATTTTGTAGTGTTATTCATTTCACATAATTAGTGAGTGATATTGTTATAGCGTTTCCATTAAAAGAGAATTTAGTTTCTTGATATTTAAATTCATAAAAATACGTATTTTACTTTTAAATTCAAGTGCAGCATATCATATACTTATTTCATGTCTTTTGTAGGTGATTTATAAACTTTATTATATTTGAAAATTATATTATTACATCACTATAGTACATTTTTGGGATTATGAGAATTTGATTTTTCGGAAATCGAAAGTGATATGTTAAATGAATTGTGACCACAATGCAATAAAATAACAATAATTAAAAGTGCAGAATATTAATATCTGCATGCGAAATAACGGGTTTTATGAAAAATTTACGGAAAAGTTAGGTTTATAACTCATTTAATTAACAGTTTTCTTTTTCTGCCATATTTGAAAAATACTATTTGGGGTAGCGTATGGCAAACAGCGGCATTGAATTCATTATTTTGATCCCTTTTGCGATTGGATTTTTATTAAGATAGACGTGTTTCAGAAGATATAGTTCTGACATCTAAATATAACAACTTTAAAAGTACATACTGAAAATATGTTTTAAATTTAATTTCAAATTAATAATTAGATTTTAGAAATATATCTTCTGATTTTTTTTTAATGATTTTGACTTGCCATTGTTTTAAATAAATTTTTATTAATAATGTCACGCCATATTTGATTGTAAGAATCATTGTTAAGTTGAGATATCTTGTTTTACCATACCTAGCTTGTAGCGTTATGCTTGGTGCATGTCTGTATATATTTGTCAACAATTTATTAAGTATTTCTTCACTTATATTCATCAAATATTTATTTTCGACATTTTAGTTGGTTCATAATATAATTATGAATATTTTGCTATCGAAAATAATTTGTTTATTTGGAATTTTACCTTGTATTTATTTTAAATGTTTTAAAAATATTTTATACAATGTATTGCTGTCATTCTCTACAAATATATATTATTTATTTGATGAATATGAGTATGACATTTGAAAAAAAAATGATATGTATATACTTATCAGGTATATATTATTTTTGTACCAGGGCAATTGATTTTAAACCATAAATACTATAAGTATTTTATTGTAAATTTCTGCTGATGTGGTTTATATTTTACTTTAAATAGAATGTTTTAATTTTGTATAAAATTCAAATAATAGAATGGATGATTTGTGAATACAGCGTGGCCCGTAAGTCGGTGGTATATTAATACAGAAGATTTGAATGTGTGTATTGTCAGTGTTTGTAAATATTAACCCAGAGTCACTGACTTTTGGGACAAGCTGTATATTTTAAGTAGAAATATAAGTAGATACAAAAGCCGTCCACAAAATGGCGTGCATATATGTGCGTCAGTTAAAAATATTCCTACATCACAATTGCGTGGACTGTGCATTTAATATAATACTATTGGATGTATTGATATTTATTTTTTAATGTACATATATATTCTTAGAGGTACCTGTTTCTATGTCTTAACGATGTGGATTATAGCAAACCCAGTGTCATTTGATTGTTTTGGTGCAAAATCGTGTGACTATTACAGTTTTATTGTTGTATTTCATTTTCGAACAATGATAAATGTGCTAACAAATCTAATTTTATAACCCAGAACGTACTGATGTTTTTAGTTTACTTGAGACAATGTTTTTTTTTAGTTAATGTGTTGTTTTCTTTAAGAGCATGAACGAAATTTTAGGCTTTCGCAGTGTAAATTATTTTATTATTGATGATTTGGTGTATTTGAAAAATGTTCTTTTTAGTATTATATAATTTAAAATATTAAGTTACATGCTGTTAATGAAAACTTGTAAATATCAATTAACGAAAAAGTGAATAACATTTGATGTTGTCTTTGTACTGATGACAATGGTCCTTAATGGGTTTATAGGGAACACAAAAGCTTTTCGGAAAATTCGTTGTCATAATCAAAAAATTAAAATTAAAAACGATCATTTTATCAATTGATTGAATATTGTAACCTCACTGAATTCCGAATTGCGGATTATAAATACATATACATACATTATATATATATTATTATATAATATATACAAACATAATAGAAATTAAAATGTGTTTTATAAAGATAATTATTATGGATCAAATAATTGTGAAAGCAGTCAAAAGTGAACTGTACGTCATTAAAATATCAATGTTCCTCATTAATTATTTATAAAAATATATTAAAATATATATTTCTAACAATAAATAGTAATAATTACAAGAGATATCTGTAACGGAACGATCAAGATAAATAAGCCCTTGGGTTCGATACGAACTCCAGTGTTATTATATATTATATATAGAGGATGGAACATGTAATTCAAAAGCATGTTCGTGTACTATTTATGTAAATATATTGTATTAAGTAATATTCACTGTTTGGCCTGCTATGTTGTGGTTGAACATATTGCCCAATAAAATACTGGATTAGTACTGCATTTTATGTTATTTTCATTCATTTGCTGGGAACAGCCATGTTATTTTCATTCATTTGATGGGAACAAGCATGACGTTATGGGTGTATGCATTCAAATACTACATATGGAATTTTTGTTATTATGTATTGTTATATTTTCCAAGTGATGAAACTTCTGGTAAGTTTTACAATATAATATGCATACATCAAATACATTCTTGTGCAACAGTTAGTGTTACACAAACTTTTCTTAAAATTTATTTTGTTAGTATTTTTCTCATAAAAATCGGTGTTTAGGTTATTTATCATTATGTCTCAATATCAAAAATCATTCATGCATGGTACCCCTCACTAGATTGCAAAGAGCAGGAAAATTTAATCAAAACAATCTATTAGTAAAAATTAATGTTTAATTTAAAAATTGGTACTATGCCTAATATTTCTCGTTTTTATTTTTCAAAAATTAAGTAAAAGTGTATGCAATTCAGTAGAGTTTGATAGGATGACATAAATGTTAGTATAAGTAAACCTACATATTTTAAGAACCATATCATTTGAATCTTGTTACTCAAGTCGTTCTGTGGCACATTTCTATGCTATGGATATTGTGATATTAAGATTGTATGTTGTCATACTATATGTCAGTTTTGTGGACCGCAATATATTGACTAAGAACGCTATTTATCTGTGTCCGTTTCCCTTGTGTGTCGTCAGATGACAGGTGCCTCCCAAGAGCCTCCGGGGAAATTACAGTATGTGCTTTCAGCGACGATGTCAAATAAAAACGTCCACCGTGCTGGCGGACCATGTTCAGACGAATGGTCCAGTTTCAGTCAAAACATTATTGCATCACATATAATTTTCATTTTCACAAACATTTAAACTCACAACGAACGCAGCAATCTATTATATGTACCGTTTGTGTGCTTAATTAATAATTTAAAATTCCCAGTTCAAGAAGTACTACCTAAAAATTGTGATTCTATTTTTGTTTGAAATTCAATTAATATAAGCCTTTTTATTTATGCCGACTTTCAATATATTCAATGAATTTGTGAAACCTAAAATTCCCATTAGTATACAAAAATTTAAACACTATCACATGCTCATCGATAATGCAGTCGATGGAATATCCTTGCTGTCCATCGGCAGTTCAATGAGCATGAGGAACCATTTTCAATCAGAAGACATCTTCATCCACTTCTGGAGGAATCTAGAGGATTCTAAGGAATGATTGAAGACAATGAAATTGTAAGTATTGTTTAAGTTATTTTATTTATTACGTTTCATTTAATTTACAGTTTAAACAAAATACATTTTAAACTAATTAATTTTATTTATCTATTTCAGAAAATGCAGTCGATTGAAGGTCCTTGTTGTCCATCAGCAGTTCAATGAGTCTGAGGAACCATTTTCAATCAGAAGACATCTTCATCAACTGCTGGAGAAATCTAGAGGATTCTAAGGAATGATGAAGACAATGAAAATACATTTTGAACTTAAATATTTAAACTAATTAATTTTATTCATTTATTACAGAAAAAGCAGTCAATGGAAGAGCATTGCAATCCAGCGGTAGTCCAAAGATCAGCACCCCATCCCCCTAAAACCCTACTTATAAAAGAAATATTGCAGTCCATCGGCAGTTCAAGGATTAGCGCCCCATCCCCCTAAACAGATAAAAACAAATATGATTTATTATATATTATTTTTTAACTGAATTTATATGTTTGAATTATATTTACAAACAATTGTGGTTGTAACAATGATTTTTGTACTTATATTACTTAGCATTAAATAAAAACACTATACAATATACATATATTTTTTTACTTTACCTTAAACCTCCTAAACTCCTTAAAATAATGTTAAAAAAAAGTTAAAATTTTGATTAAAAACAATCTAAAAATATCAATTTACTTTTGTAAAATTTTTAGTCGAAAATAATATTAAAAGACTCTAAAATTTTTTTTACTAATTGAAATTTTTAGGTTATATATAACCTCAAAATTTCAATTAAAATTTTCAATTTTTGTTCAAATTTGGTCAAAATTATTATAAAAAAATTTCATGGTGTGAAATTTTAATTAACATTTTAGGTTATATATAACCTAAAAATTTTAATTAGGTTTTCACACCTTTGAATTTTTTTAATGAAAATTTTGACAAATTTGAACAAAAATAAAAATTTTAATTGAAATTTTCACACACTTATGAAAATTTTTTATAAAAATTTTGACCAAATTTGAACAAAAATTGAAAAATTTTAATTGAAATTTTGAGGTTATATATAACCTAAAAATTTCAATTAAAATTTCACACCTATGAAAATAAAAATTTTTGAACAAAAATTGAAAAATTTTAATTGAAATTTGAGGTTATATATAACCTAAAAATGTTAATTAAAATTTCACACCTTTGAATTTTTTTTATTAATATTTTGACCAAATTTGAACAAAAATTGAAAAATTTTAATTGAAATTTTGAGGTTATATATAACCTAAAAATTTCAATTAAAATTTCACACCTATGAAATTTTTTTATAAAAATTTTGACAAATTTGAACAAAAATTGAAAAATTTTAATTGAAATTTTGAGGTTATATATAACCACACCTTTGAATTTTTTTAAATATTTTGACAATTTGAACAAAAATTGAAAAATTTGAATTGAAATTTTGAGGTTATATATAACCTAAAAATTTTAATTAAAATTTCACCTTATGAAAATTTTTACAAAATTTTTGACCAAATTTGAACAAAATTGAAAAATTTTAATTGAAATTTTGAGGTTATATATAACCTAAAAATTTCAATGAACCAAATTTGAACAAAAATTGAAAAATTTTAATTGAAATTTTGAGGTTATATATAACCTAAAAATTTTAATTAAAATTTCACACCTTTGAAAATTTTTTATTAATATTTTGACCAAATTTGAACAAAAATTGAAAAATTTTAATTGAAATTTTGAGGTTATATATAACCTAAAAATTTTAATTAAAATTTCACACTTATGAAAAATTTTTACAAAATTTTTGACCAAATTTGAACAAAAATTGAAAAATTTTAATTGAAATTTTGAGGTTATATATAACCTAAAAATGTTAATTAAAATTTCACACCTATGAAAAATTTTTATAAAAATTTTGACCAAATTTGAACAAAAATTGAAAAATTTTAATTGAAATTTTGAGGTTATATATAACCTAAAAATTTCAATTAGTAAAAAAAAATTTAGAGTCTTTAATATTATTTTCGACTAAAATTTTACAAAAGTAAATTGATATTTTTAGATTGTTTTTAATCAAAATTTTAACCTTTTTTTTTTAGTTTTAGTTTAGGACGTTTAAGGTAAAGTAAAAATATATATGTATATTGTATAGTGTTTTTATTTAATGCTAAGTAATATAAGTACAAAAATCATTGTTACAACCACAATTGTTTATAAATATAATTCAAACATATAAATTCAGTTAAAAAATAATATATAATAAATCATATTTGTTTTTATCTGTTTGGGGGGATGGGGCGCTAATCCATGAACTGCCGATGGACTGCAATATTTCTTTTATAAGCAGGGTTTTAGGGGGATAGGGTGCTGATCTTTGGACTACCGCTGGATTGCAATGCTCTTCCATCGACTGCATTTTCTGTAATTAATGAATAAAATTAATTAGTTTAAATATTTAAGTTCAAAATGTATTTGTTTAAACTGTAAATTTTGTCCAACGTAATAAATAAAATAATTTAAACAATGCTTACAATTTCATTGTCTTCATCATTCCTTAGAATCCTCTAGATTCCTCCAGCAGTTGATGAAGATGTCTTCTGATTGAAAGTGGTTCCTCAGATTCATTGAACTGCCGATGGACAGCAAGGACCTTCAATCAACTGCATTTTCTGAAATAGATAAATAAAATTAATTAGTTTAAAATGTATTTGTTTAAACTGTAAATTAAGTGAAACGTTATAAATAAAATAATTTAAACAATACTTACAATTTCATTGTCTTCATTCATTCCTTAGAATCCTCTAGGTTCCTTCAGAAGTTGAAGATATCTTCTGATTGAAATTGATTCCTCAGGCTCATTGAACTGCCGGTGGACAGCAAAGATCTTCAATCGACTGAATTTTTCATCCTTCCCAAACAGATAAAAAGCATGTAAAAGTAGTAGGTATATTTTGTTCAGATAAGAAGGGTATTAAAATTTAAGCTGTTATTATTTATAAGTTTCGGAGATATTGCAAAAACCATAAAAAATGTAAACATCCATTTTCGGTTTGAATATTCGTTTCAAAAATAAAAGGTTTTCTTCTGAGCCATATACAAATCGTAAGTTTAAAGTTTTGACTGCAGAGCCTTCACACAGAGACGGAATTCCGAAAATAGTCTGACTCGACTCAGGGAAGGTCAAAAGATGTATTTCCGTTTAAATCTCGAGCTCGAAAATATTCATGTTTACAATACTTCATTATATACATTCGTATAAGAAAGTAAAAATAGTAATATTAATATTTCTAATAACAAATATGTTTAACGCACAACTTACTGGTTCAAAGTTGAAAGACAGTACATCAATAGAAATGTGCAAATACGAGATCTCATATCTAATGATATATCGTTTTTAAAATCGAAATATAAACATTATTATATATTTTATATACAACAACGTACTATTTAAAATAAGCATTGCATAAATATTGAAATTATATAGCTAATTAGTGATGAAACAATTAAATTTAACTAATCAGAAACGAATCCATGGGTGTATTCTTTAAAAAAAATTCAGATAAAATAAATTCTAACCAGTAAAGCATATTTTAAAGTGCTTCATGAACTACAAGTTTATTAATATAATATTTACTATTATTATTGCACATACTTTGTATTTGCAAACCATTCAACTTAATTAAAATTGAAGTTACGGGAAACAAACTTTGTTTATTACATAATAAAGTTGAGATAAATTAAGATTTCTATGGAAATGTATTTCTACAAACCGACCTTTTCTGTGCCAATGTACTTCAAAAGCTTTCTAGTGTTGAACAATATTTGTTAAGAGAAACTATAGCACGAAGACAAAACTTATTTTAATGATATTAAATACAAATATAACTTATAATTGGCCTGTGTTTCTCATTGTTATTTTTAAACTTTTAAATTTACTATAGTAACCATAAAACAATATAAAAACTTATCAATATATTATATAATGTATTAATTGTTAAAACAAGATTTAATTTTTAACTCAAATAATAAAGTTAGTGTATTAAAAGTTTTGGATAACTAGGTCTAAAAAGAAAAGGACAGTTAAATGAGTTGTTAAAAATATTTAGATAAATGAAGAAGGTAAATTTAAAGAGAGCCGAGTGTATTAAAAAGTTTTGGTTGTTACGCACGTTGGCTGGGGCCGAAAAATGTCTTTGAAGTTTTCCCCTTCGGTTCGTATGTCCTGAAGACAAACGGAATTCAGGTATATTTAATAATTAGACAAGGCAAGCGAAAATACAAAGAAACGAAACAAACATAGCGCGTGTAGCTGCTATATGCGGATTATTAGAGACGTAACAACAAATAATGGTTTCAGATTGTTTTGCGTTTGCTTCAAACGGTTCTAGATTCAAGATTAAACAACTAGTATTACGCCGCGTTACATAAACCGTTATTTTCAAATATTAATTTAATCTTTTCTCAAGAGATGAGAATGTGACGGAAAATAATGAATCAACTAAAAAGTTAATCAACAAGATCAAATGATTGAACTTGTTTTCATAATTCCCAAAGGAATTTCATTTTTATTTGTTTGTTAAAAGCTTTAAAATATCAAATATATTGTACCTACTCTATTGGACGACGCATAAAAGGTTATTATTTAAATTGCTGAACTGAAATGGAATAGGAGATTTAGGCATCTCACTATTCTTGCGGCCACGTACTAATCTAAAAACAATTGAATATTAAAAAATGTAGCTAAAATTTACATATAAACTGGAATACAAGTTTTTATTTTTTTGAAATAATCCACACCGTAAATAACAATATTATTCTCAATGCAAAACATGTCATGAATCGTAGAAAAAATTCCGTACAACAGAGGTAGTTAAAAATATGTTTTAATATCTTATAACAGCTTAATTTTTTTTATCAATTAATGCACCACTATTGAAATATTATGTTATATATTTTCGCGATTATTAATTAACATTTTATTATTTTAGGGAGCCCTCTTATCTGGCTGCTCCATACAATATTAATAATTTATGTGTATGCATGCTTTATACTTGGAATAATAAACTGAAATTTATTATTTAATATTTCATCCTGAGATTGGAGCACGAGAATTTATGAATGTCAGGAGAATAGAGGATAGTGTATGAGAAATCGATGCGAAAATAATTAGCCAAGCATCATAAACACTAAATTCTTGGAGAACCATGATATAAAACACTATGGGAAGCAACAATTTATATCTTTTTATATTACCAGATATGTGTTCTGATTTGACACCATTTTATTAAGTGAAAACCAAATTTTTAGTTAAATATACAAAGATATATTTATTTGAATGTAACTAATTATTTTTGCCCCATCATATATATATTTTTTATCTTCAACGCGAAAATGGATCAATATTTAAATGTTTGCGGAAAAAAATTAGTATGAAATTATGTAACTTATAAATATTTGAATAGAACTGCATTAATTAAAAATTTGAAGTGATGGTACTTGCAGTTTTAATACTTTATATAGAATAGTCAGAATCAATCCATAGATCTAAATATAATACATAGTTAGATCTTTCCCTTTTGTGAAATGTTAAATAAGGTAATCGTGAAAGGTTCATTCGGGTGATAATGCGATTCGAAGTTAAAGAAAGGTAGAAAGTGAGAAAAGGGTTAAATATGATAGTGAGAGAATTCAACTACTTTTCAGAAACGTTTCGCATATCAGATTCGCGAAAAAAGCGAAAATGGTTGCTAGAAGCGGTTTGGGTGAACGTGACGCGATGCTTCTGTGTTTAAAGCGTTCAACGGCGAAGGAAGAAACCTTCTGTTGTATATGTGTGTGAATCGTATCACCCACACATACGTTCTCACGACGGGTCAATCTAACTTTCCTATTTCTTCCCTAATACAGGTCGATGTTATTGCGAATTCGATAGCTACTTTTATAGAAGCGACAGCCGTAACGGCTAGATAGTGTACTGTATATTGGTTGAACGCCCAGCGCCTGCCGTGGTATATGCAGTTAACTCTATATGCAACTTTGTTACGGTCAGATTGTTTTACGGGTTTCGCACGATAAAACCAAACTACCACTATAGTCATTGGCGTACATTACTAAACAAATAAAAAATTATATTTAAAATGCATTTATAAATTTTAAACTCAATGTTGGTACTACATAAACAAATTATCTTTTATTCAATTATAACCAATTTGTGTTCAGCAAACAAGAAAAATTATTTTAATCTTATTAAACAGTAACCATATTCATAGACAAAATAAATCTACGCTAAAGTAGTACTGAATTTCCATCCACTTTTAATTAGTTTACAATTAATATAAATGTATGGTTTTTTAATCAAATTTACTTCTGGTTTGACTAAGGTAATGTAAAAATACATTTGTATCAGTAGAAAACACACTTAGGCGAACTTTTGTGAAAACGTTATAAATATTTACTATCTTATATGAAATTTAATTTAAGAAACAACATCCACTATTTATGTGTTTAAACAATTATTTTTGTGTAAATAATCGCTGTGTCAGTGCGTTTAACAAATTGCTATAAGAACTTTGAATAAGGTAAACTTTTGTTAGCGTATAATTAAAGTTTTTCATGAACATTAGTTTATTCTAAGCAATATATATCAACAAACAACTACAACTTAACATGAACAAATATGTGTTTCTATAGGATTAACTTTGCAGTTGACGTTTATTGTAAATGAGGATTATATTTATTCAATATTTATCTTTCAAATATGCCTGTGTACGCCTCTGTATATTGCTACAATAGAAATCTACATACACATGTACTTACGCTGTCTTTGTTAAATTTAAATATATCGTTTTCATTCGCATAATAAAAATGCTAGTTGCTCTGCCATTGTACGGTTCATTTCCAATGCAGAGTTCACATTTATTGTCCACTGTAAGCGCGTCTATAAAACCAATAAATTTAATACAAGCATGTTACATGTATTGGACTAATGATCGGCCAGTCGTGTTTAACTGTGCAACATAACTTTAACATGAAACACATAAAATGTTACCACACTACTGCCAGCACAAATTGGATATATTAAAAAGTTATATTTTCCAATATAAACGTCCAACTTTATGCTTTGAAAATGTGTATCCTTCTAAATCTACTCTAGATTAAAATGTATGTGATATTGAATACCGAATTCATCAGAAAAACGAAACGTGGAATGTATATACTTATGCTAATAAAAATTTTCAATTCAACACAGATTTTTTCAACATAGGTATACCACTTTTGATCGGATGAAATTTTGAAAGTTAACTAAAGTGAATAGAAATAAAAACGGAATTTCAGTTTCAGCAAAAAAATTTGAAATTACGTTACATGAAAAATAAAACATATTTTGTTATTCAACCAAAAAGTGTGCAGGATAAGAAGAGATTTTGCATCATCACCTATTGTTCTATTTTCACTTTATTATAACACGATTTTAAGTTAAAATAAAAAATGTGTCTGTATGTTTATATATTTTTGAAAGAAAGCAAATGAATAGACATTCTATTTTTCATATAAACCATTCTTTAATCTTCACGCATTGTGTTTTAAATCACAAATAATAAATAAACTGCAAAATTCAATGTTCAAAAGGCTATTGTCTTACGTCCTACTCATTAATTTATAAATACACGATAAAAGGAAATCAAAGACATAATTTTCAGAAAGCGTAGTTCAAATTAAATATTTACAAATAAATAAAATTTTAACAATCCCAAATCGGATTCTAATTCTAATCAATGGATTTTCACGAAATACGTTTTAAAATTTGGGTCTTTGCCTAAAATGTATTTATCATATTTTGAAAATTAGTATCGTAAAATATTTCGAGTACCTACTTATTATATTTAGAAAACCTCTATATTTATTACAAAATAAAATAAATAAGCTTGTTAATACGCATTGCTTGATTTTTTGTCGGTATACTATAAGTAATATCCCTTATTAATAAAACGAAGTACTTCCAGTCGAGTAAATGGAGAGTAGTAATAAAAATCTCGATGTATCTAACAATAAAAAGTCGGAACCGGAGGTCTATGCGCAGCGGAAATGAAGAAAGTGGAGTGGAGTACGCTATGCGGCGAGTTTTGTCCAAACGTTGACAATAGTGTACGTATGAGGGCAACAGATGTGATCAAGTGCAGAAATATGTCCAAATGATGAACTGTGTTATTTGTTTCCATCCCTTTTCACTCGGCTAAGGTTTCATGCGGATGCGGACATTGCTAAATGTGCACGACGCTGGCTGAACTGAAACAGAAATGCGAGAACGATGGATGGATGGATGGATAGATGAGAAGAGACCAGACAAAAATGTCACACAAAACATACGGCGAACTATTCGCTCGTACAATAAATAATATCGCTATCAAAGAGACAACGAAAAAGTTATTTGTGACGTTTAATTTTCTTGTTGTTGTGTTTCGTATTTTCAAAGTTTATTATCAGACAACAATAAAGAAATGTTTGTTATTACAAAAGAGCCAAAGCTGAAGCAGCACTAACAATAAAAATGTACATAAATAATAAAACATCACAGATGCATATATAACTATAGATAAACATATTTTAACCTTACAGTAAAATTATTTCGTTGAATTATGTTTTATCATTCTATGGTAGTAAAAAATGGAATAAAAAGTTATACATGCAATTTTATGTTTGTTTATTTATCAAAATATCTTTTATTTTTATTCTTTACCAACATGCACCTACCACTGAATTAAAAAACTTCCGCATCCGTTCACAAATAGACCAATACGTACTTTATAAATGTAAGTTAAAACATCTGCAGTGTATTGCACTGAACTTTCTTATACATAGTCAGTATATTTTGTTTAGTTCAGCGTTCAGTTTCTTATACGAATGTATAAAAGGAAGTATTGTAATACAAAATTTTAAATTTTGTACTTAATATCTTCTTTATTTTAACAAAATATAAGAAAGTCCAATGCAGATGTTTTAGCCTTTAAATGAACTAAGAACCTAACAAAATATTTATTTATATATATATATATATATATATATATATATATATATATATATATATATATATATATAATATTTTACTAACCTTTGAAACTCTTTTACACTAGAACTATATGTTATAAGTATAACTTCCCATCCTAAGTAACCATGGTAACATAAATAAGACATTCCAAAAATAGTCAGACTCGACTCGGGGAAGGCCAAAAGATGTATTTCCGTTAAAATCTCGATTTCGAAATTTTTTATGATTACAATACTTCCTTGTATAAATTCGTATAAGAAATTAAAAATTAATAATAAGAACATGTATACGCAATTTTATAACAAAAGTTGGCTCTTACATTAATTTTCTTGCAAATATTGGTCTTGTGGGATTTCTTCTTACATATTTTGTTACTTATGGAAATATTTGGTCATAAAACTATGTAATTTAAATAAATTATGGAAATTTTGCATCCATTTTAAATGAATGGTAAGTTTTATCACCATTATATCTTACACGTATTATTTATACTATGTATGTAGTGAATAACGTCATAATTAAGGAATGTGATTTTCAGACGAAGCGTACTGTATATCTACTTATGTATACAATATATATATATTTTTTATTGTATATAGATAAGAAAAGATGGTGAAGAATTTTGCAATTTAAGTACTAAAAAAGAAATAAATCGAAAAACTGTCTCGCTACTTATAAATATATATCTTTATTTCTATAGAATTGATATTGATTATATTTTTTCTTCCTAAGAGATCGAGTTTGTGATATGTGTGATACCCAGGATTAGGACGGATTGAAAATGTTTCTATAGTTTGATCTGGTTTTTGGACGGAATTGAGTTGAGTTTAAAACGAAAACTCTTCGTTCGTAGCGGTTTGCCATCAATATTTTCAAAGGTTTAAGTCAGCAGGATGTGTGACTCTCGTATTTAGGTTATTGATGGGGCCAGCTAGGAAGCAGTTTTACCGGATCAACTTTATATATGGTGTCGTTTGAACGTGTTAAGTGGCATTAAGTATAGCTTTTTACCCACCAGATTCATCTCAATTTTTATCGCGATAATGATACATAATGTCTTTCGCGTTTAATAGCAATACTGCATCATATTATGATTGCAAAATACTTTATCATTTTTATAATCGATCATAGAACTACTTTTGCTAAGTAACTATTGCCATTCTTTTCATTACAAACCACTATAACAATAATTTGGTTTATTTTGGATTACAAATGGTGATTTACGTAATCTTATTGTATACTCTGACGTCACCTCATTTTTCTTCGCTAACGAATTTATATTGTTCAGAAAATATGAATTAGATGAGTAAATTAACTAAACGTTGCCGAAGAACAATTTACCATTAATATACAATAACAAAAATCCATTGTGGTTCAGGGTACCACGAAATTAGGCGCCAGGGTTGGTTTTAAACAAAGAAACCATTATGGATGTCGAAGTGATAAAATATTTAAAATCTAATTTAGCTCTTCAAAATTACACCATCGATGTAAGCCGTAAATCACAAAGCCGCAGATTTGTGGGGAAACTCGTCACGAACAGATGTTTCGAGACTGGGGCACCCACAAAGTATTACCCAGGGCTTCATGTACCCTACCACTGAAGAATGTTTTTGAAAATAATTAATTAATTATATAAAATTTAATTTTGAAATATTGTTATAATTAACAATCATTTCAATTTATATAAGGGTGCATCTGTTCAAAAATATAATTCGGGAATAAATTAGTGGTGTTGTATTGCTTGTTTTAAAATAATTAAAAGCGAAAAGCAACATTATATTTTAGATAAATTTAAAAGAAATGCAGAATGGACTTGGTAAGGAAGTTTAATAAAATAAGGAAATGTCTTTTTCTGACAACCTTGTAAATGTAATATGATGAAGAAGCCTATCCAATTGTCTATGTATACAATATCACGAGACACCGGATGCAGCAACCAAGTCGTATAATGAGAGGCTGGTTTGTTTAGATTTCTAGAAACCTACGGAGAACTGTGTTGAATACAGCGTTTCCGTTTGACGACGAGTACAGGCGAGAAAGACACGGGTGAACCATCTAATGAGATGTTGTGACAGTAATTAGCCAGTCAGCTGTTGCGACCACGAAGCCATACATTGGCCCACCCTAATTAAATTCTAGCAAGCGACACGCTACTGACAATCACAGTTTCGCGGGATGATGGGAATAAAGACCTTGATAGAGGCTTATCTAACCACTGATTGCTTGTCAAACGGACGCCGTGAAACCATAGAAATTGACAATACTGGTAGGTTTAAATCGCCTTATTTATACAACGTTTCCATTTGATCTATAAGTTGAAGATTGCGAAACAAAATTAAAGAAATATTTTACTATAGAAATTTGTATTAAATGGTAATGCTTGAGGTTTTGACGCGGGGTATTAGTTTTTATCTTTTTATACCTTGTATTACTTTTAAAATGAATTTGAATGATTCAAATTTCTTCTAAATAATAAAAAAATATATCAATTATGCATATAGCTAATAACTTATACAAATATATTAATGAAAATGTCAAACAGTCAATTCGTCAAACAAATATATGAACAGATTGTTTGAAATAATAGCTAATATAAACAGATATTTGCTAATATTAATTATACCATGAATATGCTTTTAACGTACGTGATTGGCACATTATTTTCCTTTTACAGTGTGATTCAACAATGGTTTCGACGTGGCGAGCTAGAATGATTGAAGGGAATGTGGCGTGGATAGTCTAGCAAACAGATATTACACGATGTCCACAACACACACGTACAATTAATGTTGTTTGCGAGACAGATCTGACGTACCAATCTCACTGCCGTTGCTGTCCAGTCCAGTAATCCTCACATTGTGGGGTATTCCAAGCAACCATTGGTCACATCATTTTCACTGCACCCACTCTGTTTTCACGTTCTGTATGACTGCGTCTGTTCAAATCTCGCTGCCCGCAACTTTAGCAATAAAGTTTCTATCGTTAAGGAACTTTTAATTTCTTCTAACAAAAGTAAAACATTAAAACACAGACAGAACATTTAAACCGTTCACATTTTAGGATTAAATGATTGTGTTTTTATTCAGATTCTTTAGTTGAATTGATTTCAAATCAAACGACCTTGTAATAAAAAAAAATCTATTTAGAATCAAATTATAGTTTCATTTATAAATAAAATCTCATATTTAATTATACATTTTACATAATTCCGAACCGTTTTGCAAATTACCAAACAAAAAGTTTTGGATGAAAAAGTTTGGTAAAAAAATGTTGAATGGCGTAACGTAATTTTGATCTCGGATACTTTTCTGGCAAACGCTACTTACAGATGAGAAATTTTAACTGTGAATAATTTTCCGCAGTTGTCAATTATTTTGACAGTTAAGAAGTTTGTTATGCTTTTAGTATAAGAAAGTTATGCAAACGCGCGTAAAGAGACAGAAAAAAAAAATCGCTTAAGACAATAATATTGTTGGTATCAGTTAAAGCTGATGATCACGAAGAATATTTATGTAAGAAAAACTTGTTAAAATAAATAAATGAAGACCATAAGACTTTATGAAAGGATTACAAGTTTTGCAAAGTTAGAAAGGATTTTTATATTATTTTTTATCGTATTATCCACGATGTTATATTTTTATGGTCATACTTTTATGACAATAAATATTTTGTATTTACATGCACATTTATAGCGTAATATGTACAACGCTCAGAACTTACCATATTCATATCTTTTTTATGAATAACACGCAAAAAAATATTCTTTAGAAATGTCATAGTTATAGGGTAAACAAGTCTTAAAAAAAATAATAAATATGCTAGATGGAAATAATAAGTCTATACGCAGCAATAGTCCTTAAAATCCTAAATTATCTAATAAAATTAGGTATCAAACAAATTATATAGTGCTTTTACATTTTCATAAAAGTAATATAAAAATATTATATGTTTGCCAGGCTTTTACTATTAACACAGTATGTTAAAAACGAAAAAGATAAAAATCCAATTCTATAATTCATATAAACGAATTTCCTTCTTGTCTAAATAAAGGAAGCACTCCAGCAGGAGTTTCAGTACGTTCAGACTACAAATTTAATCCCCGAGATAAAATTCAATATTTTTATTTAGTCTGACTGCTGAGAGACCCTTGATCGGGCTGGAGCAGTCAAAGCAACCCGAACCAAAAGGCAGAAATGAAAAGAGAGAAAATGTAGCAATGCATCATTGGGGATGATGATAAAACCATCCCAACTAACCAGCAATGACGCTTGTATTGATATATTGGATGTAATTGGTAAATTGGGTAGTGATAAATGACTACTGACTATTTTCGATACTAAATAAGTTGATTTTTGAGTATTTTATAAATTTTATACGATTCTGAACAACTATTTATTAGGAATCAGCTACAGATGTCATCGCTGTTGTAGACGTACTGATATTTATTGTTCAACAGATGGGTGGTCTATTATAATAATTGTTGTAAATTTCGAACTTTAGAAGCTAATAACTAAAATCGTATTTAAAGTAACGGCCAGTTGTTTTGCGAATAAAGCAAACAGAAATGGCTATTTTTACGAATAAGTCCATCTAGCGAAATTGACCAGCTTTACGTACCTCTTAAATTTAAAGCTTTGTGATGTGTGTGACTGTATACAGAATTGATCCCGGGGTTGCCAAAATGACATAGAGAGCTTATATATAGGGCATCGTGCGCCGATAACAAACATCAAGGACGATCGCTCTGTCGGTTATAAAGACGGACTTTGGGGAATAAACAGTTCAACAGCGTCGGCAATAAAAATATAAGAGATAGAAAACTGGAAAAACTGCGGGAAGAATGCTCGAGTTCCAAGTTTTCGGCAATCGAAATAAATAAAATCAACAACAAACAACGCAGTTACCCTCTCTCTGATGCTGGCTTTTGCTTTTCTTGTGCGGGTGTATGTGTAATGTCTTCAACTCACTATCGAACCAGAACAAACGAAAAACTTATCGGAAAATGAGAGCAATGACCTTTTGTAATTCTTCTTACCGTCTCACAAACCCGATGTTTATAACAGCTACTATAATTACACCATATATGGGAGATGTGATCATTTTTTGCTATTCATGATTACTAATTTTGCATGGTCAAAAACAGATTATCATATCTATTATTATCGTATATATTATTAAAAGCCAATAGCCAGAAATTATGTTTTCTTTTAATTTTTCATCTAATCATGAATATATTAAGATGTTTTGAGTACGAAAGAAAATACTGGCAGTAAATAGCTCGAGTGAGCTGAAAATGAATAAATATAACGTTTGATTGGGAATAAATTTTAGAAGGAATGGTACAAGAGATATTATTTGAAACTTTGATAAGTTTGACAGAGGCACGCGAGATTTATATATAAGTTGCTGTTAAATGAAGGAGTTATTTGAATTTTTTGACGTACTAATATTTATGGGGAGTAGTATCGTAATATATTTGTGTTATATAAATATATTTTGCTATCAATAAATCTTAAAATATATTAGTCTTTGTTTAGAAAACGTTGATATTACATCCTGAAAAGATTTCGATCCCACAGAATGCAATCGAATGGATGAAGGTGAGAAAGTGTATACTATACAATACTCTGATAGTGTCAAAATGTGTGCTTGTGTGAAAAAACGTTCGATTCTTATAAATGAAGAATAGAAGTCGTACTTGAAAAGATTAATGAGCACGAATACGACGAAAGAAGTCTACAAGAACAAAAGTAAATGACGAACACTTGATTTATTGAAATGGAAGAAATTGTGTCTGTTTTCAAACGTGTACAGTTGCCAAAAGTATTTTATTGATTCTTAAGAGATTCTAATTAGGAAAATAAAGAAAATAAAAAGATCGCAGTTCACATATATTTAATATATGAAATCCAGGAATCACTTGATTCTGTAATGTTTCAACAAATGAGCTCCTAGATAATTTTAGGTGAAGTTTTGCTAAGGCTAGATTTAGATTTGACTAAACTGTCAGCATTTAATGATATGATCAATTTGTTCATGAATAGCCAGATTCTAGTGTATACTGCGATATATACATCGATAATTTAATCTATTAATACTTTTGTAATTGACAAAGTTTCTGAAATGTTTCAACAAATAAGTATGTACACTGTATATAATTGGAAACTTAAATAAATATCTTCGTGGAATCAAAATGTTTCTTGTTAGTTGACAACTGAAGCAATAAAATGTAATTACAGAAGAAATGTTTTATAAGAAATTCATGATTAGAGTTCGCAGGATGAATATTGAAAAAAAAGGAGTTTATTAAACATCTGATTATCGATGGAATGTGAAACATTCTTTAAAAATTAAATTAGTTTTATGAAGTTGCCGTTTGAATTAAGTCAAACCGGGAATACGTGCAGTGGCGGTGCGCCTGAAAGGAAACCGGGAAGCAAAGGGGTGTGAGATCGATAATGAATTCCACGGGCGTAAACTTCGGGGCACTGTGAGCGATTGAACTCTGTCGGTGCCAAGTCAGCAAGTTGCCCGACTCACTCACTACATTATAGCACTTTCCTGACTTCGTAGATACTTTCATGATGGAGTGCTGTCAGTCATTTGAGCTCGCGGAGTCTCTGAAAGTGAAGTGGCGCGGACAGGGACCTTAATATGCAACCGCCAACCACGATACACGCCGATGATAACCATAGCGTGTATTTGTGTGTGTGTGTGTGCGTTGTGCTGGAACGTATATTAAATGGATCAATATGTTAACGAGATTTTCATTAATGCAAATAGCATCAGTATCATTATGTTGTACTAAACAAGCGTATAAACATTTGTCAAGTGGATTTACTCTCATCCATTTGTGATTTTATTATGGCAAAGGGTGTGCATGCTACTATCAATTACATATCACATTTATACTTATATACGTTGATAGTATTACGTGAAGCGATACGCTATCTATATACATTATCATTTCAACTTGTGATGATATGAAAATATATAAAATATATTCTTAATTTATATTTTCTTTCGAGAATTTTGGTACCGCTTTGATTTCTATTATATCGTCTGAATATCGTCTTTAATTTCGAGACAATACAAGATGAGAATCTTGAAATTTCGTACATCGGATGTTCCACTACAGTTCAAGAATGAATTGTGTTATTCGAGGTCTGATGAGTGGTATACGTAGTTATTGCCAATTAACACACTAGTTGAAAATTCCTCCGGAAAATGGATTTGTGACGTATTATGTATTTGAAACGATGAGAAAATGTTTTTCGGTGTACACTGGGATTAATTGAATATGAAGGGTCAGTTCACTGTCATATTTCGCATCTTAATAACACATTCACACATTTAAAATGATATAAATTTCAGGAGAATATAATAATAAAAATCATAACTATAAGAAGAAGAAATAAGAGAGGGATAATCATTTGAATTTTTTATACACTATTCTAAAAGAATTCTGTCATTTTTCTACAATATTGTATTGACTGTAATTCACTTTTTATTTTCCCTTGTCTTGTATTGGAATTTATTGAATTACTAGACATTTCAGGGTTTACGATTTTCTTAAGACAGCTATCAAAAAGAATTGATAAAAAAGATATAAAATTATATTTTAAAGAACATATTATATATTAATTTATTTGTTTTTAAAATAAATATTTTCACTACGAATTAATCTTTCATTTCAATAAAACTTCATTAAATTTTCATACACATATAAGTTCAGAAAACAATGTTTTAGGTTATATTAAAGTTTGTCAGATTTACATAGTTTTTCAATTCAACTTTGAAAAACAAAAAAAAACTATTTTCAATTTCATATTTATAGAAACAA
The DNA here is from genome assembly GCA_018344505.1 of Nebria ingens riversi. Taxonomy (NCBI): domain Eukaryota; kingdom Metazoa; phylum Arthropoda; class Insecta; order Coleoptera; family Carabidae; genus Nebria; species Nebria ingens. The sequence continues at coordinate 244,468 of JADQWA010001528.1, forward strand.
AGCAGCCAAAATCAAATTCTATAAACTTGGTAAAGCGTCAAAGTAATATTTCCTGACAAAATTCTTACATTTTACAGCATAAATGATTTATTTACTAGGTTTTGCTGAAACGTGCGATAACTAAATCTTAGAATTTTATTAATACATAAATTAATTAAAATTGATCTCAAATTAAAATTTTCATTACTGATAAACGTAAACACATTCTTTCAACAAGAGAGAAGCGTTTTATTCATGTGCATAATTTGTTTTCATTAATTCAATCAAAGGCTTTTCCGTTTGGAAAATTATACATTGTAAACACGTCTATCATATCATCACAAAGTGGATATTTAACGAAAAGATTTCATTAATTACCATAGACACGAAAGCGAACATGTTTCTTTCACCGCGTAACGTACAAGGATGATAAAGTGCTTTTTTATCTGTTTTTTTTTTTGTTCCTGTTTTCAGGCTTTTGTGTTGAATAGCTCGTGCATCGGAACTGAACGTACGCAGGTAGATAGGTATGCATGGATGGTAGGTATATGTGAGATGATATATGGATGTGCAAACAGGCAAAGGCCGCAAAGGTCTCTGCGGCCATGCTTCCTTTTTAATTAGTTCCCCGATAAAGACTTCAATGATCGTATATTCTGTTTTATGAATGGCCGAGATGACAGTGACCAGATAACACGTTGTATAATGTGCAAACTCAGACACCACGGTTAATACACTCCATAGTAGCAAGCAGGGATGTCCATTATTTTACAGGAAGTCGACAGTACATTACAAAAAACAAAATGGTGGGTAGCCAGGTTCAATTATTTTATTACAAGTATATATATATATATATATATATATATATATATATATATATATATATATATATATATATATATACTTCAAAATAGAACATATCCTAGTAGAATTCCTGTAAACTAACGTTCTAGTTGCAAACTTCATTAGAAATACAAAAGTGATTTTACTTTTCTTTTTTTCGAGTTGTTTTTTTAGTATTTTAGTATTAATTTATTAATTTAGTTCTATAGAAATAAGGATTATTTACACCACGGATCAAATATCTATTTTGTGTTAACCGAATTTCCATACTATGAGTTTTCGTATTAAACGGCTATCATATGGCTTCATTGATGGACATCCCTGATATCTGGGTGTCTCATGTTTATGTACATAGAACATACATAATATGTGCATACGTACATGAACAAGTCTTCGTACTATATATGCGCACTTGTGTATGTAAACGCTCGTTTTGCAGGACTTCCGCTTGTTCAGCGGTGCTGATAACAGCACTCCCCTGGGGCGAATAATAGGGGCCACCTTTACACAAACATCCATACACAAACACACGTATATCTATGCACACATAAACACACGTACATACAAAGGCTAGTGAATGCAGTAGCAGTAGTGTGATCTGCTTGCATGTACGTCCGTTGACACCCAGGGAAACAAACTTGTCCTTGTTGGTGCGCGTTGAGTTAATCAACGCCGTTGAATTCACGTCTTTATGGTGCCATTACACATGATCTATTCATTGGTTAGCTGTGTCTCGGTATACATATAACCGATGCTACCGTGCTATCAATCTACTCAAATTACCGTTTGCTTTAGCCTTTAGGACAAAGTAAACTATATCTTCAGCGCATATGATACCAATCACCATTTTCACACTGCCAATTACAAGGATCAAAAAGATATTAGATACAATAGCACTCTACACAAATCACGAATGGATAAGACTGCGTCATTGAAATATTTAGTAACTACATTTCGAATGCCACCAACATATGCCGGATATGAGGGTATTAATCATATTTGTGATCTAATGGATATTATGAACGTAATTCGATTGAAATAAATGGAATTGAAATAACTTAATAATAATCTAGTAGCGAGTGTGTCAACATTGTTGTTTGTCAATATTCATATTTTATAAATTCTAAAAAGGCAACAATTCATATTTTCCTTTCGATAACTATAGTAAATGTGATTACAAAGGTATATCGAATAGATTTATGGACACATTTATTTTCAGACTAAACCGACACAGTTAAATTCAAACTTTAAAATAATTGCACGAGCAAAACATATGTTCTATGTGTCGCAAACATATCGTATATAACTGGGAGGACTACGGTAGCTTCATATAAGTACTGCAAGGATACGATAGAGAACGTTACGATGGCGTATCGTAAGACCCATTAATTTATTCTTAACTACTATGGGTCGGGGTTGCCGGTGACTAAAACAACCCATATATGTAGGTTAGTAATAACATCCACACTAAAATACCCTAACTAACCAGGATGCAACATATACTCTAATCCACTATATTTTTACGGTGCTCTAAATATACAATTTCGTTAATTTGTTTTACATTAATAAATAAAAATAATAATAAATCGTTGTGTTTGTAAACGTTATATAATATGACAATTTAAATTATGATAACAATCATGATCAGGATTTGAACCTTACATATTTGGAGGCTCAGAAACGGTTAGAGGTTTCAATCCTGGTGATGGAAATTTTCACTTTAGTTTATCCTTTAAAGTTATTCTTAATAAAACATAATTATTCAACAATTTGTATTAGAATAGTATATTGATATATACAAAATATATAAATAATGATGATAAAGTAATTATTATTTGAATAAATTAAAAAATGTATTTATGGATCTGTACACGGTGGAATTGAGTATGTAATTAGTTTTATATAATATAGTGGCATACTATATTTAGATGTGTGCCGCGTATTATGCTAATTGGCACAATAACATGGAGAGGGACATTCATAATAAATGTTAATAACTGCGTATATGTACCTAGTGGTGTCTACATTTCACTTGTAATAAGCGTTTTACGACTTTGCGGGATTTTGTACTTGTTGTAATTATGTTACACATACGCTCGCTACCATATGCCCATGCTGTGTTATGCAAGATATGCTTTAATTTTCCTACGTATAAATATAAAAAGTTTTATAACTACTGCATTTTTATATTGTACAAAAAACACCATAAATACGAATTATATAGTTAAATTTATTATTTGAGTTTAAATAGATATAAAAACGAGCGTTGAGTGTGCTTTTATGTCTGAAATTGATGCAATGGGTACTCAGATGACCAATGTGGTATACTCGAAAATGTAAATTTTGGTAACAAAGAAATAATCTTGATGTGAAAAAATAGAACGATTTTTCTGTGTTGTTTGTTAAATACGCAAGCCTACGAAGGGGATAACGACCGCATTTAATCAGATAGACAGCGCTGTTGGAAATTGACTCGCGGTTTGGGATTAGCTAATTTAGAATTTGCGTCGATACATATCTCGTGCGTTCGCAGCTTGCTGCGGCTTGTTCTCTCGTCGAATGTGCGGGTTTCTTGCGTTGCTATCGTTCGCTATAGCGGGGTGATTTACAACGTTGTTTTGTAGGGGCAACGATAAACTCACGATTCGTCCGATATTTCAGTTCAAGTGGGCTTTCGCTCGCGAAAATCTACCATCCCAACGGTTTTATCATAGACGTAGTAATTGGTGGATATTCTTTAATAAAAAATAATTGACTCCAAACATCTTATTCTCTCATAAAGAAGTGATATTATTTATGAAAAGTTGAATCATATTTATTATGTTGTTTTTTGATTTAGTGATTTTAGAATATATCAGGATTGGGCTCTGAATAATATTTTCCTTATATTGTGTACGATTTAAAATGATTTTTAGCTATGAATAGAAGACCAATTCTCTTCTTCCATGTATAATAGAGAAACAAAGGAATAATATTCTCATGTCTATATATAGACATCATCCAGTAGAAGTACTTGTTCGTTGGTTATTAAAGCACAAATGAATTAGGGTAAATGTTCTGTGTTGTTGCGATAACTTATATACAGTACGCCAACGACCGACGAGGCTAAATTCTGATGTGAAACAAACATTAAGCACACACAATTCGCGCGGTAGACACTCGCAACTGTGTTTTGTGCCTCTTGTACGGTTTAGATTGATGAGTCGATTTAGACTTTAACTAAATAGCAATTGCGGACGTGCCAAATACCGTTGGGAATTCACACTCTTGCCAACTTTGGAAGCACACAAAAACAAACAAAAATGGCACAACGGAAAATCTGTGATGAAGTATTATCGTTCGAGTGAGTTTCTGTTTCTCTTAAGTGGAACAATGGCCAAATGAGATGAATTTGTTTTTGACTGTTTTTACGGTTATATTGTACTCAATGAAAAATCTATTGTAAAAACTAGACTCGTATATATTATTCTTTTTACCCATTATTTTTTATTGTAAAACGCAATGAAATAACATAAATGTATGGTATAAATAATTTTAGAATATGAATCTAATTAGTTACTTATTTCGCAATTAACTTAGTATCTTAATTGAAGGTGTTAATTAGTAAAATATTTAATATTTTAAACTGTTATCGTCATTTTCATATAATTTGCTTAAATAACGTGTTGTTAAAGTTACTTAAACATAACAATAAAATGAAATTTATTCGTCTTCCATACTCAACATTCATTACATAAACGCATAATTTCACATGTTCCCAGAAGAGATTCAGAGAGCAAGCATAAGTTAAAGTTTTAGTACGTTGAATTAAATGGAAATTAGTCAAAGTAAAATAAAAATTAACTTAACGATATGAAAAGATTAATTTTATAAATACATTTTAATTATTTTGCTGTTTTATGGGATAAAGAGCTTACATTTTACTAATTACAAAATGCTGCTATTTGTATTTGCACATTTAATTATTTATTTGTGTAAAAGATATGTTTTATAAAAACAAGCATCAGTTTTGAGAGAAAATGTACGTAATCAAAGATAAGTGAATATATTCGAACGGCATGTACGCAAAGAAGGAAGGAATTTATCGATCTGTTGCTAATTTAATCAACTACGACTCAGTATACGATCCAATAATGGAGTTATTTATCTTAAGACACACCCTCAAATATAATTTGAAAAGAAACTGTATACACCATACAGTAGTCTATTTCGATATTTTATTCTTGCCAAAGAAACATAATTATTTTCCCCTTAATATAGCAAACCTGGCATCTAAAATACCTTGTATTTCTTTGATGTATAAATAGAATTATAACATCTCTTTCTGTTTGTTTTATGATTATTCAAAATTAAAATTATCTATAGGTATATAGGTAACTTAATATTTCTATAGATGTGAAAGTAGGTGAGTTAGAATCTATGTTGGTTTATGAATGTTGAGTATGGAAGAAGAAGCATATAGTATATAGTTGTTGTTCTTCTTATTTATGGAAATCTAATATTTGAATTTTACTCTGTTTGTTGTACTCTTATACCTACGGTAATCAACTAGAATTGCAGTTGCAAGTGGATTAAGTGTTCAACCTCACAGAAATGCTTAATGTAACAAATAGAACCGTAAGTAACATTAACGGCTTACTGGATTCTAGTGTGAATGAAACAGATGTCCAGTGGTCATATGAAATCGTCATTATTTGCGTTCGGACTTCGCTCGCTGGCCGCATGTGGCTGTTCATTTCAGTTTTAAACTAGACGCCGAGAACTCACCGCATATCGTACGCCACAAATCTAAACTTCTACTTGGGCAAAAAGCGCTCCCTCTAGTCATATTCATAACCACTACCATGGCAGACAAGGCCAGAACAATACCAATCGTCCGCGCAGTTTCGAATGCACAAGTTGAAATGTTTAATTTATGCTCTCGATCCTTCTCTTTGGAAAACAAAGCCTTGACCGTTCTCTTTAATTATTTATCACCAAACCACCATCATGCTTGGGGTACAAACAGTACCTACCTATGTATACACAAACTAAAACCTTCTTTGTACGCCGCAATTCGTGCAATGTCTACTGCAGCAATACCAATGGTTCTATATAGTCTTGTAGCATTCATATATCTATTGACCCCACGAAATACAACGCAATTACAATTATTTATTTCGGGTTGGGTTTTCGAAATTAAATTATAAATAAGCGAGGACAGTTTCATCTGCAAATTACCTACAATAAATTTGTTTGACACAATGAAGCGGAAATTCTATGGCCGTTATAGCGTCCAAAGAATGATATTTAATCGAAATCCTGACTACATTGCAAACGTTTGTGAACATTTACATTATTTTTAAAATAAGTCTAAAAAAATTAATGTAATTCGACTGAATTTAAAGAAATTACAGTATACGTTACTTTGCAAAAATAAACGCTACTTCGTTTCAATACTGTGTCAAATGTCCATATCAAACGATTTATTACTATTTGTGATAAGGAAAAATTAACTGGTGGTAAATATAAAGTTACTTATTTATCATACAATATGCCAATACTATATACTACACTAAATAACTTTCATGCAAAAATTAATCTTAAATTTTGGATAATTCATATTATGAAGTAGTCACATAATTTTAGACTTGGTTTAGATACTAAATATCCGATAACTTATATTTTCCAATTTCGAAGGTGGAAATAAAGGGCAGCATCAAATAACTTAACATTATCATAGACTTGTATATCAACGACCTTGTTTAACATAAACGTTGACACATTTATCAACAGTAATTTAAGATTATAATAACTTATTTAACATGCGTTATCAAATATTCCAGTCTAGGAAAACATGGAAACAATAGAGCATGTGAACTTCAAAGCTAAGATGTCACTATGACGTGAAATTGCATTTAAAACCAAAGCTTTGACTGCTCAGCAACAGCAGCATTGATGCAAATACAAAGAAAATGTTAAATGAAGAAACAAAAAAACAAAAATGGATGCGAAAATACAAAACGCCTTTTGGAATTCAGTGGGCATATAATTTTCTATTAATGTCGATGTTAACTTGGGAAAATTAAGGCTTTCAAAGTCGTGACTCGTTCATAAAGAAACTTCAAGCAAGCGTGCTCAACTCCTTTCAAAATACAAATACATACCCCGCACTGCGTGCGTCGCGACGTTCACCGTATTCTTTACTTGGCTTCATTTTGTCATTCCATAGCCTGTTCCTCTTCAGCAGGCAGCTATGAAATCGTGTCTGCATTGTTAGGAATTGAAATCTTAGTAGATAATCACAATTGACTGAAACAAGAAGAAAATATATACTATTATTTAGATTATTTATTCACGCTAGAATAAATTCAGTTCTACAGAATTAATATTTAAATTAGTACTAATTACATTTTCATGCTTCTAGAAACATTGTACATTGCATATAATGGCGTAGTATTATCTAATAAACCGAACGGGATTTTTTTGGCATGATTTCGGAATTAAAAATAAATAAAAGTATGACAGAAAAATATCATATTTATCCTTTTGTGTATTACGAATGAATAGTTATATTTAAAATATTTCCTTTTGTTGAATTTGATGAATAGAAAAGTTTTTGCAACTTAACAAAAGAATACACAGAGTAAATAATTCAAAAGAAAATTCGTCCTTCCAAATGACTTATTAATTACTATTTGCATGACAACACAAACTCGTTATAATTGCGCCGAAAACATTATTTATATAATATTTTAAGATACATATTAGATCTTAGCTGTATCAGAGAAGTTTTCAGTTGAATAAGAAGCTCTGAACTAAATACCATGATATTTCAGTCAAATTTGTTTAAATAAAAGTTATTCGTAACAAATACGTATATATATATATATATATATATATATATATATATATATATATATATATATATATATATATATATATATTATATATATATATATATATATATATATATATATATATATATATATATGTATAAAAATATATTTTGAACAATAAATATACTCAATATATAATAAATAATTTAGTAATAAGATTTTTTCCCCTCATTTTCATGTTCAATAATTAATTGTTAGACTGCGTCAAAATTGTTATTATGGTAAGAATAATTTGCTAAGTTTCTACAAATGCTTTATTAATAACATGTTATAACTAATAAATATTTTTATAATTAATTTAAATATTTTTATATTATTTTAATACACCCACATGGCATCCACTATAGTTGCATATACGCAATAATACGCGTTAACATCAATGATACAATTAATATGCATTGAATTTGTATACATTTTTGTATTTTTTTTATTTTGTTTTAATATGATATAATGCCAAAACTAAAAAAGTCTGAATACATAATAAATATTTTGTTATCGTCTTTTTACTTTCTTTTACGAAGTAATAAGTAAGTATTGTAATCACGAAAAAAAAAAACTCGACATTTTAACGGAAATACACTTTGACGTCTGTGTGTGTGTGTGTGTGTGTTGTGTGTGTGCGCTCTACAGCCTACACTGTTGAAGATAAAATTATGAAACTTTAAACTTAAGATTTGTATATGCCTCGAGCGAAAACCTCCTATTTTTGAAAAACATATTCAAATCGGAAATGCATGTATACTTAAGACTTTTTTTGCAATTTCTGCAATATCTCCGAAACGGCTATACTTGCAGTAAAAATAGTTAGAATAAAATTGAAAGATATTAGTATTCTGCACTTTAACTTTTGTTTGAAACATTACTTCAAAAAGTACCAGTTACAAGATCTTATCTTATTGATATTGCCATAGTTACGTAGGTATGGGAAATTATATATAATAAATCGCATCTACTATGCATGTCAAATTGTTTTAAATATTCAAATATTTTGACATTTAACATTTATTGTTAGTATCACAAATAAGTTTAGTGAAAAAACGTTACAAAGGTTAGTAAATAATTTAAATATTATATGAACATTTTTTGTAAGGTTTAAAGTTCATTTGAAAACTAAAAAATGTCCAGCCATAATAGTTTTTAATAATGTGTAATGAATAATTATATTTTCTGTATATTACTATAGAATCGAACATTTTAAATCTAAAATACATATGTTTTTTAGAAATCTGACAATAATCTAACTTTACAATTTTACTGGACATAATGAAAGAAAATATTATCTTTTAAATTTAATCATTTTATATTTTAATTTATATACTATCAAATCAAAATATACTGACTATGTAAAAGAAAGTTTAGGGCCAATACATGGCCGATGTTTTTTATTGTTATGGTGTAGTAGAAATTTTTTAAGAAATTGTGTATCCTTGTAAATATTGTCTCAATTGTTTATTTTGCATTTACGTGTTGGTTTGCAGCAAATACTAGTGGTGAAATCGTATTCTTGAATATAGAGTATATCGTTGATGTTAGTGAATTAAGTTTAAGAAAATATATAGATACAGAGAGAATACAGTGTATACAATAGTATTCATGGCATCAGCAATAGTATTAAGTGGTATTTGTCGAGTTGAATCGAGTCACAATTACATGAAGGGAACCTAGTTACCGGGCATTGGTATCTAAACTGTTCTCAGTGCCCCATGGGACACACGATGTAATTATAACGGAAACGTACAAACGTGATTGGTTTGTGCCCGGGGTTGCGTAAATAAATTGAAGCCAGTCCGTCGCGTTGTCTCCAGGGATCTGACCATGATCCCGAAAAGTATACCGACTAAGCGAAGCAACCTACCTTGTATGGCGCTCCTAGCTATTCTTTCCTCCAAAACCCAAAAATAATAACGAAGAAGTGATTATTATTAAGCTACGCTTCGTTTAAATATTCTCTAAGCAGATGTTTCATACTAAAATCGAACTAACTTTTAAGTAGTGCGTAATAAAAACAAAACGCTTTATAAGTAAATATATTGTTATCGGATTCTTTCGACTTGCGAATCTTTGATAGAGGTATCGTTACATCAGGTATGCGCTGACTATTTGCCACCAAGAAATAAGAAATATAT
>JADQWA010001529.1:0-44039 GCA_018344505.1 Nebria ingens riversi
CAAGTTCAATTATACCATTATATAACAATTCCTGATTTTAAACTAAGGTATGAAGGGAACTAGTTAGATGTAGATTCCTACACATAAATGTAATTTGACTTATAAAGGATGAGGTTAGGACCTCTTATTACAAGTGGGGCTCTAAATATGACCCTCATGTAGATCATGGATCGAATTTAAGGTGATATTTTAAGATTGTTCAAGCTAAAATCTAAACTAATATGTTTGGGATTGTGGAAGTGACAGAACTTGACCGAATACACTTTTATAATAATTGTAACGATTATTTATTAACATACTATAAAAATGACAAATTATTGTAGTATAGCATTTTTGCGCAAATATAAAAACAACTGAACAACAAGAAGGTATCGTTTATAAAATATAATGGTGGTGCTGGCGCGGATATAAATTCTAACACTCTCTCTCAAGTTGGATGTAGCAAGTCCGAGTGCCGTCAGGGCCTTCGTGAGCACGTCGGCTAGCTTTTTCGCTCCCTGGTTATCGTTGTATTATATACCATGACATCCATGTTCGAGTCCTTGCTTTTTTAGGCCCAAAAAACACCAAGGCCTTGCCGTTTTTCAGCATTTCTGTCGACATGGTTTTTAATTATTCAAATTTAAATAGGTATTTGGCCTGACACGCATAAATGCTTATAATTGCAATACAGTTTACAATATTGAATTATGTCGTCATTTTGAAGGCCACAGGTATGTACATACATACAAACTTATTTCCTACTAACATATTTATGTAACTAAATCGATATACCTATTTAAATAAAACATTTCACCCTTGCCACACTTTGTGAAAAAAGTGAACTTGACACCTTATTTATTACTATGAACGCATAATAACATTTTAATAGGATAATTACTGGTAAACCCCTTTAATAAATATTGTTTTCGATTTCTCACATTCAGTTTTAAGTCGATGGTAGACCATTCAAGTGATCAGAAATAATTTCGCATCTGAAAAATGTTCATCGAATATAAATAAATTACTATAACTATACTGTTAAATTAGGGAATAGTTATTGGAATACATTTAAATTACATTTTTTTAGTAAAATCTAACATTGAAAATGGCGAATTTCGGTGCAAGTAATAGAATTTCAGTTCTGGGTGCTGCCCAACTTGATGGTTTACAAAAACAGGCAAAAGGGGTTTACTTAGATGCGCAACCTCCTACTCCACCTAATATGAGGCCCAAAAATGCATTTGGGGTGGCTACAAACAACATTGAAGTTGTTTATGACCATATGAAACCAATGGTGATATTGTTGAAAACAATGGGGGATGCTACCAATGTCGAAAGTTGGAGTTGGGAAATTTAGGTAATATTTATGTATGTATGTACATACATACATACGTACGTTTCCTGAAATCGAATGTTCCATTCCTAGTATATATATATATATATATATATATATATATATATAATATATATATATATATATATATATATATATATATATATATATATATATGTTATAATTATGTTATAATATATATATATATATATATATATATATATATATATATATATATATATATATATTATATATATATATATATATATATATATATATATATATATATATATATATATATATGTAGCTGTAATTCAAAAACTGTTGTATCTATCTATGTACTACATACACCAGGAATGTTGTAATTAATAATAATAATTTTTCCCATTTAACAACTTTTTTTTTGGAATAGTTGACAAAAAATATTTCATTTACCTATATTTAGTTTCGGGGATTGTCAACAGCTATCGCAAATAGGTCGTTTGAATATAATTATTTATATTTTAACAAAAATCTTAAAAAATGTATCTTGTGAAAACTATTATTTTATTAATAACCTTATGCGATTTGATACCTATTACATATATTTTGGCTTCTTTTATAAGTGATTATTTTGCTGGAAACCGATTAGATCAAATGATGTGACAGAAATCCCTTTACCATCTTGACAATCTTTCGCCATTCAACAAACTTCTGTTGCTTCATTCCGATTCATCTATAGTTTTTCATTCCGCTGCCTCACAACACATTCTCAACCTTATTTCCGAGGACAACCCTACATCCTCACCTCATTCATTCAATTTGAACACGTAAATCTTTCATTTGACATTATCATCTCATTTGGCTTTCATCTCCCAATGTTCATTTTTCCCAATATTCACTTCTTTCATACACTATTATTGTAAAATGTATACTTATGCTAATACCTATAAAGTATTAATTAACGGAAGAATTTTGTCAGCTAGATATTTGTCTGTTTAGATTTCAGATAGCTTCACCGATAACACTTTATTGTCTTGGTCTTTTTGTTGCGATGATGTGCTATATTGTATACCTACAATGGGACAGTGTAGAAATTATCAGATCATCTGAAGGAAAATTTGAAGAAGCTGCAATAGATTATTTATTTATTACTTATTTGATTCCGATAATAGCTGTACCAATTATGTGGTATGAAACAGGACGAATATCAGTTTGTTTCACACAATGGTCCGATTTTGAGGCATGTATACATACATACATACATATATATATATATATATATATATATATATATATATATATATATATATATATATATATAATATATATATATATATATATATATATATATATATATATATATATATATATATATATATAGTGGATGGTTGAAATGTTCATTTTAAATTTACGTACGCATATTATAATATTTTTCTTGTGCGAATTTTTTCCATAGAGGATGTATCGACGAGTAAACAACAAAACTTTAACAATGACTTTAGGAAGTAAAACTTTTGGATTAACTATAGCTGTACCAGCTATAGCTTCTGCATCTATGGCGATTATTCATATAACTATGGTTCATTATAAAGTTGCTCAAATAATACCGTATTGCTATATTAACTCTGTTACCTACGTCATCGGTGGTTATTGGTAAGTGTGTGAATTGTAAATGTATGCAGGTTGATAATAAAATACGCCTCTTATTAAGTTGATTACGAAATTTTTCAATATACAATTGCTAAATGGTTCACCACCTTGCTACACAATTCGATGTTTGAGAGTAAAATGTTCCTCTTGACATCATACCTATGTGATCAGGAATAGAATAGACCATACAGGTATTTCGGAATAGCTTAAATCGCGATCTATTCCGAGTAGCCTGTATGTATGTTTATACATTTCTAGAATAATTTTAAATGAATTTCAACACATATTCATTTGTACTTGACATCTAAAATTGTGATTAAATATTCATAAGTTTAAACGGTACTAATTACTAGTAGACTAATTGAACAGGACGTCACCTTGACGTTTAACTGAAATGAAATAATTAAATTATGTCATATTATACAGGTTGCCCAATTAAATTTTTAATTAATCTTATTGAATGACATATTAAGTAAAAGGTATTATTCATATTACGTCACATTACAAATCAATGGCGAATTTCTATACTTATAAGGAAATAGAAAAGAAATAAAACATCATTATACTACACTATACGGTTTTATTCAAATTTGGCAAATAATTGAGCTTTTATTGGTATTGATCGTTGTTCAGTAAGCCGCGTAATACCCTTCTTGTGTATCTAGATACATACATACATTACGCCCTTATATCTTTACTTTTTTCGTAACAAACAGTTGTATTTGCTTCATTTAAAATATGTATTATATTTTACTGTACTAGGTATGTGATGTGTTTGCTGATTGCGTCTGTAGCTGAGAACGTAGCCAACGATTTCCAAAGATCATTGAAAAATGTTGGTCCATCATCAAAAGTTGCTGAATATCGGTCGTTGTGGTTACGTTTGACGAAAATTACACGAGACACTGGCGTGTCTATGTGTTACACGATGATTTTCTTGTGCTTATATTTATTTATGACAATAACACTTTCAATCTATGGACTATTGTCTCAAATTCAAGCAGGACTTGGTTTGAAAGACATTGGTTTGGCAATCACGGCTGGATTCAGTATTGCCTTGCTGTTTTTTATATGCGATATAGGTCATTTTGCTTCTATGAATGTAATATATCTACCTATGTGTGTATATATATATACATATGAAGTTGCAATTAAAGAACGATTCACTCCTGCGCAAAATTTATCATTTTATTTTTATTGCTGTTCTAAATTATTTTGTCAGAAAGTGAATCTTAGAAGGTTGCTCTGGGTATTGATTTTCTCAGGATAACCTTAACTCTTTTAGCAACTGCACATGTTTCATGTATGTACCTATATACATACTTACACTAAATGATTGTTAGATTTTCTGTTTACAATTAGGTAAGAGATAATTTTCAAAAGAAATTGCTTATGGTAGAACTTTCATGGATGAACGATGATGCCCAACAAGAGGTTTGTTTAAATTACTTTTTATTTTAATTAACTCTTAGTCATTTAGGTAATATGCCACTTGTTTTACTTAAAAATTTATTTTCTCAAAATGAAGCTAACACATGTTACCTTACCAACAACATAATATGTATAAACACTAACATGGCTGTGAATACGTTTTTACTTTCTTTTACGAAGTAATAAGTAAGTATTGTAAACACGAAAAAAAAAAACTCCAAATTTTTACGGAAATACACTTTTTGACCTTCCCTGAATCGAGTCTGACTATTTTTTGAATGACGTCTGTGTGTGTGTGTGCGCGCTCTGCAGTCTACGCTGTTGAAGATAAAATTATGAAACTTTAAACTTAAGATTTGTATATGCCTGGGGCGAAAACCTCCTATTTTTGAAAAGCATATTCAAACCGGAAGTGCATGTTTACTTAAGACTTTTTTTTGCAATTTCTGCAATATCTCCGAAACGGCTATACTTGCGTAAAAATAGTTAGAATAACATTGAAAGATATTAGTATTCTGCACAACTTTTGTTTGAAACATTTCTTCAAAAAGTACCATTTACAAGATCTTATCTTATTGATATTGCCATAGTTACGTAGGTATGGGAAATTATATATAATAAATCTACTATGCATGTCAATTATTTTAAATATTTTAACATTTATTGTCAGTGTCACAAATAAGTTTAGTAAAAAAACGTTACAAAGTTAGTAAATAATTTAAAATATTATATGAAAATATTTTGTAAGGTTTAAAGTTCATTTGAAAACTAAAAAATGTCCAGCTATAGAATCGAACATTTTAAATCTAAAATACATATGTTTTTTTAGAAATCTGACAATAATCTAACTTTACAATTTTACTGGACATAATGAATGAAAATATTTTAAATTTAAACATTTTATATTTTAATTTATATACTATCAAATCAAAATATACTGACTTCGTAAAAGAAAGTTTAGAGCCAACACATGGCCGATGTTTTACATATGTAGTGCATGGTTCATAAAATTCTTTTCTGTTTTAGATTTCTATGTTTTTGCGAGCAACCGAAATGAACCCAACTGATCTAAGCCTTGGTGGGTTTTTTGATGTTAACAGAAATTTATTTAAATCGGTATGTAATACTACAGATAATATAACATAATTAAATTGTATGTATATGTATATATATATATATATATATATATATATATATATATATATATATATATATATATAAATATATATATATATATATATATATATATATATATATATATATATATATATATAATATATATATATATATATATATATATATATAATATATATATATATATATATATATATATATAATATATATATTATATATATATATATATATATATATATATATATATATATATATATATATATATATATATATATATATTCTGAAAAGTTTCCGACCTAACAAAGATACAAGATATTTTTTTAGATTTTTTTTTTATTTTTCAACATAGTCTCCATGTAACTCTACACACTTCTGCCAGCGATGCTGCCATCTCTGTAACCCGTCCAAATAGTACTCGGCGTTTTTCTCTGCAAAATAATTGTTCACGAAGGTGATTGCCTCTTCATTTGACGAAAATCTCTGTCCTCCGTGCGCAATTTTTAGATGAGGGAACAAAAAGAAGTCGCTTGGGGCTAGATCTGGTGAGTAAGGCGGATGGTCAAGCAGTTCAAACCGTAATTCGTGGATTTTCGCCATGGCAACCGCTGAGGTGCGAGACACGTTTTTGGTCTAACGTGAGCAAACGCGGCATCCAACGCGCGGACAGCTTTCTCATGTCTAAATGTTGATTTAATATGTGACAAACACGTTCTTTTGACATGTTCATAACCTCTGCTATCTCTCTCACTTTAATTCGGCGGTCGTCTAGCACCATTTCGTGAACTTTGGCGATGTTTTCGTCGGTAGTTGCAGTTTTTGGACGTCCCGAACGTTCATCGTCTCCCAAGCTCTTACGGCCACGTTTAAATTCAGCTGCTCAAAATTTCACTGTGGTAAATGATGGTGCAGAGTTCCCATACACAGAATCCAACTCATCTTTGATTTGCGTAGGCGTATTGCCTTTCAAAAACAAATATTTGATGACAGCTCGATACTCGATTTTGTCCATTTTCATAAAAACACTCACATCAACTCACTCAAACGACTGTTACATAACAACTGCGCGTCCAAAATGACTGAAACTTTGGTGAGTAACTGTCAACAGATGAACAACGAAATTCCCTAGCTTTTATTTACGAGTGCTGATATCTTCATGTTGAGGTCGGAAACTTTTCAGACCACCCTCGTATATATATATATATATATATATATATATATATATATATATATAATATATATATATATATATATAATTCGCTCGTAAAACCAAATATGTACGTATGATATACATTTACATACAAAATATATGATCGTAAGATTACTTACATACATTCATACACACACATATCGAAGGCGTATACTATATTTCAATTTGAAAATTGATAAATTTGTATTTACAGTTGATGGCAACTATGGTAACTTATCTCGTGGTACTTTTACAATTCCAAATTAGTGTACCAGAAAGCAGTAAATCAGAAGAAGACGATGGCAATGGCAATACGACGATCTCTATAATTTCGACAGGAGTCTCGACATAAGATCACAATAGAGTTGACTTCTCCAGTTTCTACCTAAATGTAATAGGTATAAAATAAAATACTTAGGTTGTTTATTCCTTTTTAGACCGTATCGTTTGTAAATTATTAGCAATTAAAGTACCTAACGTCAGAAAGAGAATAATCGTCTATTTAACGTGACCAATGAGGTACTTGGAAAGCAAGCTTTTACATACATACATATATGTAGGTACCTAAACATTTTAACTTTGAATTTGAAATAAATTTAATTATATGTACCTAGGTATATTTGACTCAACCTACTGCATGAATTTTTCTATTACAAACACCTTATAGGTATGTATATACATACATATGTGTATGTAGTCATCCATATACATATGTAAGTATTACGCTCTTACTTCCTAACTGAATCATTTATTTCATCAACATTGATATTTACTGTACAGGCATAGGTAGGTATACTCTTGAGATTTCAGTTTCATGTTTTTTATTCAACCATGAAAACAATTAGGTACTAGTGCCTGAAAGGGATGCGAGTCGTAAAATGTTCGCGCGTTGTTTCAGCAAAGTTTACAGGTTCTTGTAATAAGTATTGGACGACATATCATAAATGTTGCTTACGAAGTGAAATGAAAGCTAAATGTAAAAACAAACAAATAAGCTTTATTAACTAAGCATAGCAATACTGTCAAGTTGTTGACGAATTAGCTTAGTATGTACGTTTAGTATGACGCTATGTAAACTATATTATACCTACTTGTATATTTTTTAAATATTAATTATACTTTATTTAATTTTCTTGAAAAGAAAAATAAATTTAGATGTATTTGCAAGTCGAAGAAAATATGTAAATGTTTAGCATTTCAAGCAATAATAAACAGAACTTTATTCTTATACTTTTCATGCGCTGTATTCAGAATACCACTCATCAAACCTTTCACATACATATTTTTACTTTCTTTTACGAAGTAATAAGTAAGTATTGTAATCATGAAAAAAATAATCTCGAGATTTTTACGGAAATACATCTTTTGGCCTTCCCTGAATCGAGTCTGACTATTTTTGGGGTGACGTGTGTGTGTGTGTTTCCGCTCTACAGCCTACACTATTGAAGATAAAATTATGAATCTTTAAACTTAAGATTTGTATATGCCTGGGCAGAAAACCTCCTATTTTTGAAAAGCATATTCAAACCGGAAGTGCATGTTTTACTTTAGTTACTTTTTGCATATCTTCGAAACGGCTGCACTTACAGTAAAATAGTTACAATTAAAGTTAAAGATATTAATATTTTGAAAAACTTTTGTTTGAAACATTTCTTCAAAAGTGTACCAATTACGAAAAAATTGCTATTATCTTATTTATATTGCCATAGTTACATAGGTATGGAAAATTATATATAATAAATCGCATCTACTATGATAAATACATCTTTTGACCTTCCCTGAATCGAGTCTGACTATTACTTTCTTTTACGAAGTAATAAGTAAGTATTGTAATCACGAAAAAAAAATTTCTCGAAATTTTTACGGAAATACACCTTTTGACCTTCCCTGAATCGAGTCTGACTATTTTTGGAATGACGTCTGTGTGTGTGTGGCTATGTGCGCTCTACAGCCTACACCGTTAAAGATAAAATTATGAAACTTTAAACTTAAGATTTGTATATGCCTGGGAGTAAAACCTCCTATTTTTGAAAAGCATATTCAAACCGGAAGTGCATGATTACTTGAGTCATTTTTTGTAATTTCTGCAATATCTCCGAAACGGCTGTACTTACAATAAATATAGTTACATTAACGTTGAAAGATATTAGTATTCTGCACAACTTTTTGTTTGAAACATTTCTTCAAAAAGTACCAGTTACAAGATCGTATCTTATTGATATTGCCATAGTTACGTAGGTATGGGAAATTATATATAATAAAACGCATCTACTATGCATGTCAATTGTTTTAAATATTCAAATATTTTGACATTTAACATTTATTGTTAGTGTTACAAATTAGTTTAGTGAGAAAACATTACAAAGGTTAGTAAATAATTTAAAATATTATATATAAATATAAATGTCCGGCCATAATAATTTTTAATAATGTGTAATGAATAATTATATTTTCTGTATATTACTATAGAATCGAACATTTTAAATCTAAAATACATACGTTTTATTAGAAATCTGACAATAATCTAACTTTACAGTTTTACTGGACATAATGAATGAAAATATTTTCTTTTAAATTTTAACATTTTATATTTTAATTTATATACTATCAAATCAAAATATACTGACTACGTAAAAGAAAGTTTAGGGCCAATACATGGCCGATGTTTTTGGAATGACGTCTGTGTGTGTGTGTGGCTGTGTGCGCTCTACAGGCTACACTGTTGAAGATAAAATTATGAAACTTTAAACTTAAAATTCGTATATGCCTGGGAGGAAAACCTCCTATTTTTGAAAAGCATATTCAAACTGGAAGTGCATGTTTACTCAAGACTTTTTTTTGCAATTTCTGCAATATCTCCGAAACGGCTATACTTGCAGTAAATATAGTTAGAATAAAATTGAAAGATATTAGTATTCTGCACAACTTTTGTTTGAAACATTTCTTCAAAAAGTACCAGTTACAAGATCTTATCTTATTGATATTGCCATAGTTACGTAGGTATGGGAAATTATATATAATAAATCGCATCTACTATGCATGTCAATTGTTTTAATTATTCAAATATTTTGACATTTAACATTTATTGTTAGTATCACAAATAAGTTTTGTGAAAAAAACGTTACAAAGGTTAGTAAATAATTTAAAATATTATATGAAAATATTTTGTAAGGTTTAAAGTTCATTTGAAAACTAAAAAATGTCCAGCCATAATAATTTTTTATAATGTGTAATAAATAATTATATTTTCTGTATATTACTATAGAATCGAACATTTTAAATCTAAAATACATGTGTTTTTTTAGAAATTTGACAATAATCTAACTTTACAATTTTACTGGACATAATGAATGAAAATATTTTCTTTTAAATTTATTCATTTTATATTTTAATTTATATACTATCAAATCAAAATATACTGGCTATGTAAAAGAAAGTTTAGGGCCAATACATGGCCGATGTTTTAATTAAATAAGGCTACTTGCAGTAAAAATTAATTCATTAATTTAAAAAATAATAATTTTGTACAAAACAGACGTCATTCCAAAAATAGTCGGGCTCGAGTTAAGGAAGGTCAAAAGGTGTATTTCCGTGAAAATCTCGAGATCGATTTGTTCATGACTTACTTATTACTTCGTACATAAGGGTAAGAAGCGTTACAACAGTCGTTAATATCCATAAATAAATTAAACAATTTTTATGAAATACTTTTGACATGATTCACTCACACAATATACTAGTAGGTATATGTATGTATGTACATACATACATACATATGTAATATATAAAAGAGCGAATGAAAATTTATTACGGAATCGACACTATACGGCAAATGCTTATAAAATTCGGCGACAGAAAACGGGGGAGACATGCGAAATGTATACGTACTGTCTGAATGGGGTTGGCAAATGGGGGGCGGCTAGAAATCATTCGTTCCATTTCGTACGATGCTCGCAGAACGGTTCTGTTCTGGGGCAATGGCAATACGAATACGATTCAGTTTCAGTCTGTGCTTGGTGCGCGATGTCGAATGACCTCAGAGCGGTCTGTACTTTTCATTTGTACAACATAAAAAGCCTGTCACCTAATCTAAAACTACATTTTAATACTTTTTTTTGATTAATGATCCTTTTTTTAGTATTATAGTGATTTTAAAATAAGTGCATTATTTAATGGTGTGTTTTAATTACCTATATAAGTACTACCTACTTGTGAAGGTATTATTTGGCGCGCAATTTTTATTTTTTAAAATTCAATCTTAATAAATATCGCTGTGGATACTAGGTACATATGTATGTACATACATACATAGACATTTTGTTTACCTATATCAGATCTGAATTCGAATACCTATGTATGTGTGATGGATTTAGAAGGTTTATTCAAAAATCATGTCATGTCCTCATGTTGTTGTTGCATATACATACATAGATACAGTAAAAGCCAGACTAAGAATATTTTAAAAAGCCCTTACACAGTGGCGTACTCTTTTAAATAAAATTAATGTTTGTGCTTTTTCGGCAAGACAAACCATTTATTTTACATAGGTATCTAATGACAATGTATTGATTAGAAGCCTAAATGATATAGAAAGGTATGTATGTACATACATACATACATACAAAGATTCTAGCACAATAGCACCTATCCTATACTATGTGTAATAGGTATGTATGTACCAATAATTAGTATTGGTCATTCATATATTTTCATGACAACTGCTAAATTCTGTAGATGGGGAAACATATACATAGATACTTCGTCTTAGGCCATTGATCACGTCTGAATGATGCGAATTATTTCATCCCCCAATCCATCATGTTCCTATTTTCAGTTCGTCTTTGGGTCTCAATCGATATTCAAATTTTTACGTTATCTACATAGGTATGTATGTATGTACATACATACATACATATGTGTTTATGAGGTTCCTCTGGATACATACGATATTAGATCGGGGCGAGGAAGTGTTTCTTTGTTCGAAATGAAACAATTTCTTTTTAGTGTTTGAAAAACGCCGTCTTCAAATAACTACTCACTTATTGAATTTGAGCGTTGATACTCAGGAACAGGATATTGAATCAAATAAAACGAGTTTAAATCGTTACGAATTGTTTTGCACAAATGTAGGCATTAAAATTTAAAATTCTATTACAGAAAGTAAACAGAAAATGTACTAATATTGGTAACAGCACCTAAAAAAAATCATTCTAGTTATGTATGTACATATGTACCTAAATGAAATGTAATCGTCCAAATATAATTTTACCTATGATTCTTTTGAAATCGATATTCTTTTAGACGAGAATTTAAATACATAGCTACATATAATAGGTATCCTACAATCGATGTTTAAGAACCTATTATTAAAGATCATTGTTTAATGGTAAATCATTTTTAAATTAAAGCGATATTGTCGATTGGTTACTGATTTCAAATTATAATGCCAGTGTCAAAAATGTGACACATGGTATTCATTATGAGTGTGGAAATGAATGAATATACCTACATACACATATGTATGTATAAATAGATTCTTTTTATAGATCAATTAGTGAGTAAATCAAAGCGGGCAGTGCATTTCAATTTCAAAATAAGAATAGATTTTGTAATAATTTTGCATTTTTTTTATATGTTTGGTAAATTCAATGTAGTTATATATGTATAAAATACATAGGTATGTACATACATACATGTTTTTAAATGAATACTCAAATGATACATTGAATTTACTTTTTAAACATAATTAGGACACCTATGTCTAATATTGTGTCTGTTGTGGCTAGTCTAAATTTATTGCAAGTTTAAAAAACAAATAATGCTCTTAATAAATCAGGATGGCCAAACAATAAACGTAGTGGTGAAATATTTAGGTACTTATAATAAATTAGTGACACTTTAAAATAGTGTTTTAAAAATATGTGAGTGTTAAAAGCGCGAATGCGTGTGTTGGTAGTAAAACAAAAGGTTAAACATGTTGAGAAAACAGTGTCGGATTATTCGAACGAGTGTTGGATAGCCGGGAAGAATATGTATCGAGTATTGTAATTGGTGTTATCGAAGGACGAAGAAAGCCATGCTGTTTGTTTTGATGACAGTGGTGTTGTACCTTCACACCTCATCTGGTTTGATTGGTTAGTTTTATTTTTTAATTACATATGTATGTATGTGCATACATATAGTCGAATTCACATAAGAAGAACATTTTTGTGGCATGAATCATCACTACACTCCATATGATTATATGTAAAAAGTGTATGATTCATGCCTCAAAAATGTTCTTCTTGTGTCAATTCGACTATACATACCTACTTCCAAGTGGAATTTGTACATTTTTTTAAATATTATTTCTGAACATGAAGATTAACTTCGGCCATGTGTTGGCCCTAAACTTCTTTTACGTAGTCAGTATATTTAGATTTGATAGTATATAAATAAAAATATAAAATGTTTAAATTTCAAGAAACTATTTTCATTCATTGTCCAATAAAATTGTAGAGTTAGTTTATTGTCAGATTTCCAAAGAATGGCCGGGCATTTTTTAGTTTTTCAAATTAACTTTAAACCAGAGAAAATATTTATATATAATATTTTAAATTATTTACTAACCTTTGTAACGTTTTTTCACTAAACTTATTTGCGACACTGACAATAAATGTTAAATGTCAAAATATTGGAATATTTAAAACAATTGACATGCATAGTAGATGCGATTTGTTATATATAATTTTCCATACCTATGTAACTATGGCAATATAAATAGGATAATAGCAATTTTTCTCGTAACTGGTACACTTTTTGAAGAAATGTTTCAAACAAAAGTTGTTCAAATCATTAATATCTTTAACTTTAATTATAACTATTTTACTGTAAGTGCAGCCGTTTCGAAGATATGCAAAAGTGACTCAAGTAAACATGCACTTCCGGTTTGAATATGCTTTTCAAAAATAGGAGGTTTTCCTCTCAGGCATATACAAATCTTAAGTTTAAAGTTTCATCATTTTATCTTCAACGGTGTAGGCTGTAGAGCGCATACAGACTCACAGACACACACACACAGACGTCATTCCAAAAATAGTCAGACTCGATTCAGGAAGGTCAAAAGGTGTATTTCCGTTAAAATTTCGAGAATTTTTTTTTTTTTCGTGATTACAATACTTACTTATTACTTCGTAAAAGAAAGTAAAAATGAGCTCAATCAACGTTCAATTTATTTTAGGGTCAGTAAGTAAGTAAAGTATTTCTACCCTGAAATATATTGAATGTAGTATGCAATATGCACCTATAGGTAGGTAGGTAGAGAGAACAGAAAAGACGTCTTTTCCGTATTACTCTGTACATATAGGTATGTGAAGAATATGAAGTAGGTCGCATTTAAAAGACTTCTTTTCATATAAACATATATTGTCATTGATATCATTAGAATTTATAATCCGTCGAAGAGTATTAAATTTCAAAAACGACAGTACATTCATTTACCTAGGTATATAGAAGTAAATTTTTATTATTTACTGTTACTATACCTATAGGTACATACATACAAACATATTACGTAGAATATACATACATACTACCTGTGTGATGACATTGAAATTATGAACAATGCACTCTCTATTGAAATTTACCGGAACTAGACTTAGTTGTGAGCGTAATGGTATTTTTTGTTTTCAAATGTATGTATGTATTACGTGTATATATATATATATATATATATATATATATATATATATATATATATATATATATATATATATATATATATATATATATATATATATATATTGTAAGAAGCGTGTTGTAGAAAATATTAACTTTAACTTTGTGGTACACTAATAGTATTAGTATGTATGTAATCAGACGACGAAATGAAAAGTAGGTATCAATAATATGAATGTTGCATTTTTAGAAATCGTCAACGACCGTGGACCACAAGATAACGAATTCCGTTTAACTTGTCGCGATCTTAGTTCGCACATAGCAATTTTCGATGCGAAATTTGTCTCTTCTCTGGACGAAGACAATCTCTCTGTTAATATTAGCAACTTTTTCTTTGAACATTTCAATATCAGACTTGCTCTCAATCAAAGGTAAGAATCATTTACAAATTTAATCTGCAACTAACTATGCTGATGTTTTGGTTTGGTGCTGATCAGTGACATCATCTTGTATTTGCTGTGTAATATATACATATATGACGTACATACATACATACACACATAAATAAACACTCGTATTAACATAACACTTTCCGAAAACTACATATTTACTGCACATGATGATAAAAATGATTTCTTGGAAGTGTTTATGTTTAGATTTTTATATTACTGACAAAATATTATAGGTATGTATGTATGTACTGTACATACATATGTATGTATGTACCTATTAGCAAGAGTTTTATTATATTTTCACTTTTGAGCAAATATACCTAATATCAATATTCACCTTAGGGCAAGTGTAATATATACAGTGTCTTGCACTGGGGTTTCTTATAGGTATGTATGTACATACTACACACATACATACATATATACATAATTAAATAAGAATTACCGTAAAATCGAACGTTTTCATGATAGCAATACCTACTTATGTATGTAGTACATATCTACTGCTTCATAAAAAATGGTCAAAAGTATAAAAATATTAGTTAGGTATAATGGTTCGTGCATAAATGGTATTGTATTATCAGGTATACCTACAGGTAGCTGGTTATTATTGTAAGAAAAAGACGCTTGGTTATTTCGAATGTTTAGTCATGTAGAAAAGTATACAGCTATGTACGTTTTAATACTGATACAAAATCACTTGGTGGTCAAATAATATAAACAACATTAAATTTCAGATGTATTATTAGATTAGTATTATAATATTTATTTATAAGACCCGCTATTTGATTTAAATTTAGGTTTTTATTTTTGTATCGTTGTATTTATTTTATAGGTACTACATTAATTAAGTTTTATTAGATATTCTTAATTTAGATTTTTGTTGTTATAGGTAGTATGTATGTACATACATACATACATACGTATATATGTATGTATGTACGTACTACATACCTATATACATACA
The DNA here is from genome assembly GCA_018344505.1 of Nebria ingens riversi. Taxonomy (NCBI): domain Eukaryota; kingdom Metazoa; phylum Arthropoda; class Insecta; order Coleoptera; family Carabidae; genus Nebria; species Nebria ingens. The sequence goes on from JADQWA010001529.1 coordinate 15,774, forward strand.
TACATTCATATAAATAACAGTGAAACAAAATATAACAATTTTTAAATTAAAACAACGAATAGAAACGTGATAAAAATAAATCTAGGAATGTTTACAAAAGCGGAGCATATGTATGTATGTACATACATTCATACAGACAGACGTACATTTATTACTTAGGTATATCAAATGATTTTTTTTGTTTTTTTTTTGCAGCTGGTTAATTAACAAAATGAATATATATTGCATGTGACAAAAAACCGCTAAATTTATGATTTTATCTGCCCATCAGAAATATTTCCAATAAAGGTAGTACATACATACATATATACGTAGTATATAAAAGCTATTTAATATACACCCTCTGATTCACACGCTTCAGGCACCCTTTCCTACTCCGTTAGGGTAGTGCTAGACATTTTTGTCGCTCCTTGTTGCGAATTGAATGATAAAGCGCCCATTTCAATGCGTAAAACCACGATTTTAGCAATAGCACGTCATCTGTACCGTAGCTGATAATATTGCTGTGATTGTGGAAAAAGCATTTGTAGAAAAGTAACAAACTTACAGTGCTGTAACAATTTATCTACAGTGCATATATAATAGTTACATGTCTTAACGTTAAAATGTACCTACATATGTATGTATGTATGTATAGTCGAATTCACATAAGAAGAACATTTTTGTGGCATGAATCATACACTTTTTACATATAATCATATGGAGCGTAGTGATGATTCATGCCACAAAAATGTTCTTCTTATGTGAATTCGACTATATGTATGTATGTATGTATGTATGTATGTATTTCGTTCCGTTGACGAATCCTTATAATTAAAATAGAATCTAGTTTTTTTTACGGTTTGTATGAAATGTATGTTTAAAACAATCGGATCTCGATCAGTTTGACTGAACCGGAAACTGTAAATATATGCGTGTTATATCTCACTTCGTATCTCAACTGTCACACAGTTTTATGGGCAAATTTCCCGTCTATCTAATACACCCAGTGAGTGTGCGAGATTTTATCTAACTAGTCTAACGTACATATATAAACTGAATTCATTCATAAAATGCATTTTCATCTAATCAAATATTGATTTTGTCGGTGTATATATGTATGTATGTACGAGTATGTATGTACTACATACATACCTATGACTGCAATTCGGAACAAACCTGTAAGGAAAATCTGTAAATTTACTAATAAATTACTCATTAATCTATATTTGATAGCGTTTTATTTAAAACTAAGATGTGTGTGTATTTTTTAAAGTTATATACACACCTACATATGTATAAGACTATTAAAATTATTACAGAAACACTGTGTTATCTAGATGTGTTAATTGGTGGAGTTTTGTTTGTTATGACATATCATTTGGCAAAAATGATTGTTTATTTTTTCTATAGAATATTTCTTAGTATGTTTTTAAATTAAATCAATTTCCCTCTACCGAAGCCTAATAATTAATCATACGAATTAACGTACGGTAACTATTTTCAGATGTTCGGGTCGGAACCATTGTAGTTTCGTCCTTTATGAAGACTGCCCAGGGGCTCACTTTTGGGGCCCAGGTGAAATATTGATCCAGTACGCTTGTATGCCAGGTATTTTTAAAAAAAAAAATTCTAAATATTAGTTTGCTGTTAAAAATCTATGTGTAATTTTACACGACTTTTAATCTAGGTATAGGTAAAGTATCCAAACTGATGGTCTTTGTGATAGGTATTGTCCAATCTAAATGTTTGCCTTTTGTCTCTATAGAATTTTGAATTTATATGGAAATGTACTCGAATCGTGTTCTATATTGGAAATTCGCTAGATTTAATTTTACAATCGATTTTGCACAAAATATAAATGTATCAGCCGATGCGATGCATTGAACCGTTCACCGCTCATAATGATTCTAATCAGACTTAGATGAATTCTATATACCTATGGGCTTACAGCTTAATGCATGAATGTGTGTGTGTTTGCACAAACATACAACGGGATAAGCCTTGTTGTATATACCAAACTCGTATGCGAATTTTTATGCGTAGTCCTATGGGGTCGCACTTCGATTTTTTTGAGGTCAGGTGCGGATTAAGGTCACTTAAAATACTCGTTTCATTCTTTGTTTTAACATGTAAAGCGCAGTGGTTAAAATTCTCTCACAAGATTACAAAATCGTAAATCTAATTGAATTAAATAGGTATTCTTATATGTTATATGTAACAGTGAAAATATTTATCCTAAATACACCTCTGATTGGTCCCCAGAGATGAAAATTAAAAGTATACGGTCCAAAGTGTAATGCGCATCTCGAGGGATGTAGAGAAGTTTTAATGCGACCATTCTTCACCCCAGACTCACCCTTCAACCATTGCGTACGAGGCGGTCTGCGATGCCCTTGTATGTCGTCGGCTTTATGCTCCGAGGAGCACGTGTTTCATTTTTGATAACTTAATTGTATGTTCAGCCTTGCGTTTTAATAAGTATCATTTCGTTTTACGAGTAAGAATGTTTGATATATGTTGGAAAAAAAAATACATAAATTCATACATACATATAATGCCATTTTACCCAGGATAGATATTTCATTTTGGACCAATATCCCCCTGCGCGTTCATACTCTTAAATATATAACACAATGGACTATTGTATGTATGTATGGGATAGAAAGATATTGGTTAGCCATATGTTGGAAGCTGTGACAAAACTATGAATTGACGGCCGCGTCGATATATTATTCGATTTCACAACCAACGAAACAACGTGTACGTGTTATGCTTCAAATCAGTCAGATCAACAAAATTGGCTGATGCCAATCCCCCTGAGAACATTTCGTTTACTATATTTTTGGTGCGAAAAGATAAAATTATCGGGCTTATTTATTGTAGTAGGGTAAAGCCGTTCAAATGTTTCCCAAACATATTTAGACCTCAATTGCAATTAATTTATTAACTGCTAGATATCATTGTTAGTTTAGCACAGTTTTAATCAGCCGTTTAATAAAATTTACTAAAAATCAAATCAAAAGTTAACAAGTTTTTAAGTTGTCAACACAAAATTTAGGATATGATTTAGTATTTCAAAAATATGTTATACATAAGTAGACTACTCATTTCGCTTTATTTTGTGCCTCTTGGCCCAATATTCCTAGTGTAACTCCAGTGTGTATAATTGCGAGGGTAAAGTTACAATGACTGATGAATCATGGAATAATTTCCTGATGCTGTTGTATGCTTTGAATCACACATACATACATACATACATATATATATATATATATATATATATATATATATATATATATATATATATATATATATATATATATATATATATATATATATATATATATATATATATATATATATATATATATATATATATATATATATATATATGTTTATTATCCGTTCACAATTCGCTCCAGTGCAGTGTTGCCAGTGACAAATACAATATTTATTTTTTTAAATAACGACGTACATACATTTACCTATAGACACAGACAGCATGGATAATTTTTCTAAACGTATTTGTTACAGAAGAAAAAGTTCAGCACTTTTGCAATCAAAACATAAAAATACCGACGGGAGGCGGTGCAGACGCGCAGGGCTTCATCACGAACCCTGGATACCCGAAATACTATATTGGTCACAGTGAATGCAATTGGAGAATTCAAGCGCCCGAAAACCAAAAGGTTCAACTGACACTTTTGGACGTTTCGTTAAGTGGTTAGTAGAATAAAGAATAGAAAATGATCCGTTTTATTATAGCGTATGTATGTATATACATACATATGTACATACATATGTATCTAGGTATACCTAATGTAATGTAATAATCTTTAGGTGAAAACAGTTCAATAGGTAACTGTGAAGACGAGCTGATTGTAACGGACGACCATATTATTTTGAAGCATACGTGCGAAGAAATTGAAGAACCACCAGTTGTTTTATCACAAAGTAACGTAATCGATGTGCAGGTCATAGGTCGGACGGGGTCACTCGTGCCCAAACGTGGCGTGCTTTTACATTACCGAGGTGACTAACTGACAACAAAGTCACTTATATTACCTATAATTAATTTTGTATAGTTTAATTAAGGAAAATGAGATACTTGATAAGGGTATACGAAAGATAGTATGTATGTATGTACCTATATTATGAAACTTTGTTATATATGTGCACAGCAATTGGTTGCCCAGTACCGCAACCCCCCGTGGACGGCTATTTCGTGAATGGTAACCAAAGTGTGGCCGTTTTTATGTGCTGTGTGGGATTCGTGTTTCCAGACACAATGGAAAGAACACGGACGATGAGGTGTTTACAGAATGTATGGGACAGCACGTTACCTACCGAATGTATTAGTAAGTGTATACTCGATTTTCTATTCAGTGCAGTGCAGTGGCTACAATACAAGCCTCTACCTACATATCCGTATATAGCTAGAGTGTTTAAATAATTGTAAGAAAAAATCATAATAATAATATAGGTATACATATCTATCTGTGATAGAAGTTACAATATAAGCAACCAGAGTATCTACTATGTATATCTAATATTTAGCCATAGGTGTTTTCGAATATTCTCTCGATATGCCTTCCAAGCAACATCCGATAGAGATGTATGTATGTATGCAAATATGTATGTATATTCTTTATTGCTTTACTGAGAAAATGTACTATGATTGTTTTTAAAATGAATCCAAGTGATTCGAGACAATGTTCAAGATCGACCAATATAACTTTGCTTTTTTGGCAATTACTAGCCTTTTCTGATATAGATATGGGATGGAAAAAAGATCCCTTTTCTATTCTCAACATAAAACAAGTTCTAAATAATTCCTTTGCGAGAATTCTAATTACCCAAACAATATGCAGCATATATGTATGTATGTATGTAACGCTAATTAGCGCCATGCAACAAAAACACCTACATGCAATTACAAACTCGCTCGTTTAATTTACTCTAATTAGGTAATACTAATTGCAACATATCAGATATATTTTCGATTAGAAATACTAAAAATTGTTTTCTTGTGTGCATTAAGTGAAAATTTACATTAAATAAGTACCTATACTGCATTTTTGAATATGTGTTTTGCATTGTAAAAAAAAGTACCTATTACCTACTAAGGCGTACGCACACTAAGACGCGCCAAATATATTTTAGACGCAAGGCTATTGACTCTGTTATGCCTTATGGTAATCAACTAAATATTTATGCAACAACATGAACGCAATTAGTGGACTCAAGTTTATGATTTAAAAGTAAGCTCTCGTCTCACGATTTGTTGGTCCCTGTAAATAAAATTATTTTGAGAAATATAAAATAAATGTACAATTAAAAGTATGTCATTTGCATATCACATGGGGTTAAAAAAGGCCTTCGTGTAATAGTAAATGACAGGGGGATTGACCGAGATTACTAAAGTGGGCCACTCGTTTACATACATCTTAAAGAACAAAGGCGTATTTAGTTTTAATTCTGTACTTCGGTATTTTTCTAGAAATAGGTACCTATATGATATATATTAGGTACATATATGAAATTTATAAGATAATATGCGAAAAACATGTCTTTCTTTCTAAAGATATTATTCGTTTAAAAATAAATGTAAATAACACCTCTACTGTCCGGCACAATTATGAAATACATCTAAATGCGGTTCTGTACATTAGTTTCCGTTGGTAGGACGATAACAAAGTCTCGAAAACATAAAGAAAGCAGACAGAAGCAGTGATGATTCAAAGGTTGGCGTAGCTAGACTCTCAAACTTGACTGAATATCAACAAATAAATGTTATATTAAATTCAGGTAAATGTAACACATTTTGTTATATAAATGCCTTCCATACAACACCCGGTATAATATGTATAAAAATCAATATCTCCACGTGCCGAACACGTGGGCTAGTTTTCATCTACATATACATACATACACGTATATCTTATAAATTGTGAAGTTTATTATTGAAATAAGAAGCAGTGAACAAATATATAGGTATACCTACTAGCAATAAGTGCAGCCGGAGTATCCAAATATGTATATACAAACCTATGTATGTAGGTATGTACATACACTATATACGCAATTAAGTGCTCGAATAATACGATTCTATATATTACAAACAGCATTACAGAAATATTATTTATAATCTATATTTCCTTTCGAAATATGTGGCTGTTTCATTCTCGCTGTTATAAGATATTTATTTAGAATGCCTTATCTTCCATAATTAATCGAGACGTGATAAAATTATATTGATAGTTATTTTTGCATTACGTAACACCGCGTTGTTTATTGAATAAATGTATTCATCATTAAAAACGAACAGTAAAGAAATATTTATAAATTCAATTTAGAAATATTAATAATTTAATATAGGTAAATTGCAATTCGTATATAATAAATATGTTTACAAAATGAATGATATTAATCTTCTAATATTCTCTCTGTAGAAATAAATATTTTAGACAGCATGCAATAGGAGCGTATTTAAAGAAATGTAATTTAATAGAGTAGTTTTCCCATTGTACATACATACAATAAATTAAATTATATCCAGAGCAATTACTAAATAGTTCAATGCACATAAAACGCTTGTTTAAATGTTTCCATATGCAATAAAAATGCATGATTCAAACAAATATTGTCGTTCTATATACATATGTTTACTAGTAAATTATTCGCTTGCGTACAACCACGTATGGTAGGTATTATATGTGTGTACATACATACTTCGAGATGAGTTCATCCACAAAATCTATTAAAAATTGTGAATTGCAAAAATATATTATAACTATTAACTAAATTGTTATAAATAAAATACATATAACCAAATGCAATTGGAGTCTTCCATACCCAACATTTGGTATTCTGAAAACATCAGAAATTCTATTTTCAAATTATGTTCTAGCTAAGAGTATAAGAATAGATTGTTGATTAAACATATTTCGTTTATATCCTTAATATTATACATACATGTTTATTTTGTGCGTGTAACATTCTTTGCTCAGATACTAATTTGGCATCTAGTCTATAATGAAAACAAGCTTTCGTGATTTGATTAACAGTATGTGTTTCATTTACAGATTTACAAAATTCAACTCTAATTATTGGCCAGGTAAAATCAAGAAACCATATTATGTCAGAGGAATCGCATTTGATAGGTAATTGCAACTTGAAATTAAAAATATATACTATTTTGTTTGGAGAAATAAAATTATAAACAAAATCGCTATATCATTCTATTTTTCGCAATTGACACAATGAACAATGAAACTATTACTGACACTAATAAAAGAGTAATTGTTAAATTTAGTGTTCGAATTATTCCAGATGTGGTCATACCATCATTACTAATCGCCGGTTTGTTATGTGGTAACGCAGTCATCGTATTTATTATATACAAATACAGAAAAAGGAAAACTCTGGATATCCATGAAGAAGAACTGAGTACAATGGTAGCGGATTCAACAAATGTGCCATATCCTTAATTCTTAATTTATATACAAAAATCAATTATGCTACGTATATTGTATAATATATATTATACAGAATAAAATTTATATATTTCCAAAAACTCATATGCTATTCTTTACAAATTTTTATTATTTATAATGTAAATATATGTGAAATGTTAATAATTTTATGCTTATATTTATTACACCCAAATTGGATCCGAAGTATTAAATGAAAAAGATGCAAATGTGTAGAATACAATACAATTCTCGCTTAGTTAAAAATATTTCTGTAACGGTTCCCCCAATATCTTCTCGAGATCCTGAACCGCCTTTTGGCAAGACGATTCAACAATCTCGTCTTCATCTTCCAATAACTCCGCCAAGAATGGTATGGTTTCTGGTAGCAAAGGTAAAAAGTCTTCGCCAATATTCCGTGCGACTTCGCACATACAATTCAATGCGATTAAACGTACGGCGGGCAAATTATGCCGTGTTTTTAGCAAAATTTGATAGTTAAGTCGTTTCCATAACGCATCGTCCCCTGTCGCAACTGCGAATTGTGATATGCACGGAATAATGAAATTTGTGGCGCAAGACATTAAATTCTCAATGCCACCAATTGCATTTTCTAATTGATCGACAATTGGTTGCATTAGAGTTTCAAATCGATCTTTGTCTACGAAATGTTGACTGTCATATAAAAAGACAGCATTTAAAGTTTTTATAATACTTTGAATTAAAAGTAGATTATTTTGCTCGTCGTCAAAATATAAATGGTCGTTTTTAATAGTATTGCATGCATCTAATAATGATGAGGCATTGTTCACGAAATGCCCAGCAAATAAAACAAAAAGTCCTTTTAAGCTCTCTGCGATCCCAGCGCTTAATCTGTAAAATGTAATTACTCTTTTAGTACGAGCTTCGCTTCGAACAGCCCAGTCGTACAAACGGTAATATAGGGGCCGAAACGTTGTTTCAGATAATTTTAAAATTAAAATCGACAACGTTTTGATTATATGGTCTTCGACCATGGTAACATCTTCACTAATTGCAAGCGATTCAGCTCGGAACTGTAGTGCTATCAAAAAGAAACTTGTTAAATCTGGTAATAGACTAGTTAAATCTTGTCCGCGTAAATTGGTTAAATTTTCAGCTAGTACATGCATTAAGGGCCCAATCGCTTCAAATTCATTTTTCTTCAATAAAGTTTCATATGTATTGCTTACGATTGGGATCAAAACCCTTGAAGGTATCGCAGTACCGATTAATGTGCGTATTCCATTTAATTTCTTATTAAATGTGCTAAATTTAGCGTCGCTCCATTTCGTGGATAAAACAGTTAATTCGACCAGTAACTTCTCTAAATATGAACTTAGAAACAACGGTAAACTTTCAATGATTTTTTGTATTGCTGTTATTAAACACATTAACAATAATCCAGGAGATTCTTGTTGTTTTTGATGTTTTAGTATTTTTATTAACGCTGGCATGAATTTAACTAAGCCCGGTATAGAATATGCGCGCAATTTACTACAAAGTTCAGATAGACATAAGACGACCGAAGCTAAAATGTTTCCATGCATCTTATCTGATTTGATTAGGTCTGTTATATAGTCTAAAACGGGTAGAAATTTCTCTGGATGTTTCGTAGCCAATAATTTAACTAGAAGCTTTAACGTTAATAGAGCAGTTTGTTTGGATAATTCGAAATCAGGCTCTAACCCATCTGTGCTTGTTGTTTTTATGATTCCGATAATCGAAGGCATTAATGCAAATAAACCTTCGGTATCAGTGATTTCGGTATCGTCTGGCGACGTGTAAAAAAATGACGGTAAATGTTGTAGTTTCGTATTGAAGATTTCCATCGCCCTTCGGCGAACCGTTGATATATTATGCGCAATCAATCCTCTGATTACCAACAGAAACATTTCGGTAGTCAACAGAGCGTTGATACTATCCAATGTATCGTAACAATGATGTAAGATCACCTTCCAATATTGCGCTTGTGGCGTATGCGACATCTGGTCCGCTGTTTTTGATAGTGATTGAATGTACGTTAACGTCGAAATAATCAAACTCTTGAAATAGGGTTCCATGTCAAGTATTTCGGTATTGTTTAAAGACGCAATCATATTTACGAGTTGTTTAGATGATAAGAAACTTGATAAGAAAATGATTATGATGTATTTATAATGTCTGAATTGCTTTGGAGATTGATGCGCAATATTCAAAGTTGCGTTAACAGTTGTGTGTTCTGTTTTATCAATCGGCAACTCTTTAAGGTAGTCTATCAATTTGATGCATGTTTTGAGGATGACGGCAGGTGGGAATTGCAGTGTTATATTTGTGGCTACGTCTAAACGTTTAGGTAATGTTTCAGCATCTAATAAATGATTCTTTGTGTTGTTAGGCTTCACATCATTGCCATGCAAAACATGAGCTTCAAACACTAATAACAAAAATAGCCATAGATAATTCTCGACTTCTAGAGTTGTTAATAACTTTTTAAATAATGGTAATCGCCTGTGTTCGGGGACGTCTAAAATGACGTCAACAAAAACCCGTAACACAGACGTTACCTCTTGATTGTTTCCTTTCACTAGAATAGGTATAATTGTTTCAATGATCTTCGTGATTATTTGAAAACTATACGCATCATCGTGTCGTAATACGGAGGACCCCATAAAGGTGAAAATTGCCATTATATTGTGTAAAACTTGCTCTGGAATTAAACTAGCAGTGTGCGCCAGTACCAATAGAGCATGGTGATGGGTCTGTGGATTTTGACTTGCGCGTATACATTGTACGACGAGCTCCATGTTAAATGAATTCGCCGGTAACGCGATTCCTTCTCCTGATATTTTATTACAGCTATGTAAAATGGTGGACAGGATAATCTGTTTCGGATACTCTACACCTCCTTGTTCATCGAAATCTAAACATTTCTTTAATATACCAAACAATACTGGTAACAATAAATTGGCATTCGTTAGTTTCTTTTTATCTTGAATAAATTCTAAGATAGTAATACCCTTCCTCCACTGTACCGTGTCTAGGATATCAGTAGTAGGAATTTCCCTACGTCGGAACTTCCGTTGCGGCAAACTTTTCGATGATTTCACTTCTTTCATTGCAACCAAGTCGTCTGTCAGATGTATCGCATCTAAGTCTATTTTTTTCATGACTCTATTAACAGCAGAACAAACTTCAGGGCTCTCAGTTAACGTTGCAATTTCAACAAATAACTTGACGAGAGCGTTTTGCACTGATACATCGAAATGCTCAAACATATCTCTGTCAATTTGATCCAGTATCAGAACAGATGAACTTGCAAACTTGTGCAGTCTATACTCAACGTTTAGATTATCACGTTTAAGACTCAAAACTATAAATTTCCAACTGAGAGAATTTAATTTTAATTTTTTAGCCGTCAATACCGTAAACCGACGTATTATATTGTATAACGCAATTGACTTATGAGAATTTAAGGTACCTGATTCAGATTTGAGGATGTTTAGGGCTAATTTAGATGTAATTTCGAATATTTCATTAGAGTTAATAAACTTTAAAACTTGCAAGAGAGATGAGCTGACGTGGATTGGCACTTCAGGGTCGCCGATAATTTCAAATAATGTCGCAATTATAAGTTGTAAGTCTGGATGTTTATTATCGGTTAAAATAGTAAATAAAATTAGCGGTAGTTGCTCTGAATCTAATAAAATCTCATCAGTACGATTTAATATTTCCAAAATTAAAGGTAAATACGTCTGGTTCGTGCTGATGCTACTTTTAGAAATATTATTTAACAATGTTGTAGATACTAAACGAATTTCTTGAACGCTACTGATAAGCCCAATCAAGGCAGCAGGGATTAATATGTTAGAATTTAATGTTAAGGCCCAATTTAAAGGTGTTTTCGATTGGGTAAGCAAAGAATTTAAAACATTTACGATACGTATTTGCGTGTTTGTATTTAACTTTAATTGTGGCAAACTCTCCGTTGTGATTGTATTACATAGAAAGTTAATTTTTTGTTGAAATTCCGGGAAAAATGTATCTAAAAATCGTTTAAACATTTTAGTATAAGCAAACACAACTTTAGTATTTTTAGAAGCACAGCCTGTTAATAAATTAACAAGTATATTTATCAAAAATCTGACTGTTTGGTTTGGTTCAAGCAAATGCAACCAATTATTGTGTATATTCTTGGGGCAGTCGATTCGATCGAACATTATAGCCAAACAATCCAAATACCCTTGCAGCGGTTGTTTTTGATTTCGAGTTGATATTATAAAATTTCGAATAGAACCGGCAACTAGGTCTAAACTATGACCTAAACCTAGCACGTGCGGCAATATTGTATTACAAAGTAAAGGCGATGAGTTTTCGCATAAGTTCGAAACTAGTAACAGGGCAAATAAATATTTGTGCACTTCTGTTTTGGAAGGTACTTTTTTGATTTGTTCCAATATAAAATGTGGGTCTAAATTGTCACGTTTTTGGATTAATAAAGTATATAGAGTTTCACAGAACTTTTCTGGTGATTTGATAGAATTCAAAACTGAGTTCATAGAAGGAAAATGTTTGAATTTTAAATTCAATATTTGTTTAGATATAACTAATTCGTCCATACTAATAGGGAATAAAAATGGTAATAAAGGTAGTAAAACATGATCTATGTTTGAAATGGATTTCGACATTTCTATTAAGGTCTGGACAACATCTAGCCAGCCTAAGTTATTAGTGCTTCGCACTAATAACTTAATAACCAATTCGATAAATGCGGTTTCGCCTAAAAGACTAATCAAGTCGGTTGTTGGAAGTTTTAAAACCTCTTTAACAACCCTACAATCATCATCTAAAATGCGATCGATAATCGCACCTTGTAATAATTGTTTATCTTTCGGTGACAAAGTATGAAAATGTGTAACTAAAAAATTAACGCCTTGCGCCCGAATTTCCGCGTTTGTGTTATATAAACTTTTAAACCGGCTATTATTATCATCGTGATTGTTATCGGATACTAATTGCGCGTGGATGATAGCACGTAAAGATTGTTTCTGTTTTAATGTTGCTGTAGTTGTGACTCTATCGTACGCGTTCGGGTATTGCGTTTCTAATTGTTTTAAAAGAATACCATACCATTCCGTGACTGGAGTTTTGCTTTGTTTGCATTGGTGATAACCATCGTCGAAAAGGCTGCTGTCATCTTCTTCTGGATGAATCGAATGGCATTTTAGCACGGTACTATGATGAAATAAATGGTTATACATACTAGATTGAAACATTCGTGGGAAATAGTCCAACACTTACTTAATCAATGTGTCCGCTCCATTATCGTCAAAGCGAACTTGAGCAACTAGACCCTCAACGAATCTTCTAGTTTCATCCGATTCAGAGATCGCAAGTGCAGATTTTAAAATAGGAATAAATAATGGTACAACATAACTTCCTCCAGTTGCTAGTTTACTCAAATTCGTCGTAAACCAATCGCCTTTCACGATGTGATTAAGCGCCTTCTTCGGAATGGACACATAATGATCTCGTTGCGATTGGTAGATAAGTAGCAGAACTAATGTGGCTTCCATCCGCAAGTTTTTTTGTGATTTATTCGAGATTTTCTGCACTAAATTGTCCAACATTTTGTGCGATAACTTAGTTTTTTTTATAACTTGAGCAATGATCATATAAGCCGAAGCTGTGTAATCAGGGATTTCGGAACTTAAACCTCTTAATAACGCTGGCAAAATGGCGGTTATTTGAGGCTCTGTTACAGCAGTGCTATGTGTTAATGCTCCAATTGTTGTTGTGCAATAAAATGCGAATAGAGTTGTTAAAGATTGCACCCGCGCTGATACTAATACGTTCTTAGACGACTGCGTATGTGCGGCAATGGCATCAAACACCATACTCTCCACAAACTTGAGGAAACCAACATTATTAGCAGCATGATTATACAAAGTCAATTTCGGTAAATGTATCCCGGATTTTTGGACATTTCTCAACCAAAACCAATCATTTTTGGCATCGTAAATATTCAACAGTTGCAGGCACCGTGCAAATATATTCGATTCATGATATGGTAAAATCAACTTTAGTAAATCGTGTTTATTGTACTCGTGCACCGAAAAACGATGAATCAACCATTCTAATGCTTTATGTGCAGGTAATAATAAAAAGTACGGTGATAATAAACCGAAAAACTTTTGGATATTTTTGTCTAAATCGACGTTAAACTTTTTGTTCTCAACTGCGCGCTCGACTGTTTTTGACTGTTTGCTGAATAGCGTCTTCTCAAAACCCAGGAAATCAGAATTGTATTTTTGTAAATCGCGTAAACCTAAAATACCGATGTCGTAAAATGTGTCGCGGTCAATAGCAGCGGCTTCTTTCGGATCGAATAGTAGCGATGCGCGCTTTTTGTCACGTTGGAGAACAGTTGTCTGTGGTACAGCTAATTTTTGGAGCTGGGCTGCCAAAGATGTCGACATCTTAAGGTTAAAATCCTACATTTTTAAAATAAACGCTTAACTTATATAATTTCTATAAACTTTCAATGGCTTTTACCTTTTAGATTATAACACAATAAAATAATACACTTAGCATTTGTAAACTTTTAGTATGTGTTTAAATATTTAAAACACGTGTCTTTAGTTGCTGCGCAGACCACAAAAGCACAAAAGTGTGACGTCACAAGTCCGTGAAAATATGAATACGAACGACAAAAAATCGATTTATGAAATTTGTTGCACTTTATTTAGGAATAACTTCCAGTCTTCCGATATTTTAATATGTATTTACCTATATTTGTTTTTTATGTTTGGAAATTACATTGTATTTGAAAGTTTTAAAACTGCGTTTCAATGCCCCGGATGTATTATATACCTTGTAAAAGTCTGAATCAAACTGTCAAATAAACTAAACAGAGAAACTAAACATCAACGTCGTAAATGACGTTTGCACATAATTTCGACTTTTACAAAAATTTACCATAATTACCATCATTTGTTCATATAATGTACAAAAAAACCATAAATTAAATAATGTCGACTGATATAGAAAATTATATTTTTGATCTAAGTCGCGAGTTGAGTAAGTGTCATTTTAAATAAATATATATTTTCTTGAATATGATCTTGAAATAAATGTAATTTATCAAATAAATAAACATATTCAAGAGTGCAACCCCAATTATTAATAATAAAGAGGTGTTTTAGACAAAACTAACTACCAACATAACCATGCTTTATTTAAAAACAAAACATCTTAGTAATTTCTAAATGATTATTAAACAAAGCAGTTTCTTTCATTTTCCAATATAAATTCAAACTTGTCTATTGCACACATAAATTATTACATGTTTAATTAAAATGTGTTTTAATTAATTAACAACAGTACACAAAAAACTATTTTAAAATGTTGCCCCTAGATATTGAAAACGTAAATGGAGTATTCGGTAACGAATTAGAACTGATAGCGTTGGTTCGTAACTGTCCATTTTTGTACGACAAATCGCGGAATGATTTTAAAGATGTGGACAAACGTGAAACCGCATGGCGAGCAATCGGATTGGTGTTGCACTGTTCGATACATGATTGCAGATCAAGATGGAAAAACTTACGCGAACAATATGGACGGATAAAACGCGCAATTGCATCGAACGATCCTGAAGCTGGCAAATTCATTCAGTGGGAATTCATTGAAGATATGAAGTTTTTAGATCGTCATATACGTCATAGGAGGTTTACCAAATTATTTTATTTATTAGTCCAACATCTAATTAATTAAAATACACGTTTAAAAAAAATCGAGTGTAAACAACTGAATAGATATTTAATATTATTATATATAAATATATATATATATATATATATATATATATATATATATATATATATATATATATATATATATATATATATATATATATATATAATTATTTTTAGACAATTTAAAAACGGTTTTCTTGAGTCGGATACATCAAATTTAGATCCAGATGATGATAGTTATAGAATAGAATGTAAGTGGGAATATAATTCATTTAACAGAGTACGTATAAAAATATTTTTTGATCTTATATAGGGCTTGAAGAATCAAAAATGTATGACAATCGTGAAGTAAAGTTAATTAATTTCGTTAAAAACTGCCCGTTGCTATATAATAAAAATAATTTCGATCATAAAGATATAAATAAACGGGAGCAAGCATGGTTGTCTTTATCTAAAGACGTTGGGAAATCAGGTTCGATAACTTAGCAGCAATAAATCAATCTCTCTAACTATCAATACCTAGATAATTAAAGTAACTATCGTTAAAAATAGTTTTAGATTGTAAAACTCGATGGAAAACTTTACGAGAGCGATACTCAAGGGAAAGAAAATTGCAAACAGAAGACCCAACACGAAAACAATGGGAATTTTACGACGAATTATCGTTTTTGGAAACGCATATTAAACCAAGAAGGTTCAAACACTATTTGATATCATTTAAATGAATAATTAAAATGTAAACTTCTATATATTTGTGATAAAAATAGTGTATTTTGTTTTAGAAATAGTTGCCGATCGATTTTACCCAAGGCTGACATAACATTTTTAAAAACAAACGACTCTAACATAGCATCAAATTCAAATGTGCCTGACGCAGTTGAATTTCAAATCCAAAAGATGGAATATATCGACACAAGCTATCAAAATGGTACCTCAGTGGATAGTGGGGATCCGATGACTATGTCCCCGCATTCGGAGGCAACTGATCGGTCGTCAGGTCACAGTAAAACAAATGGTAATCTACAATCCTCAATTATATTACCGGATGAAGACGATTTGTTTGGCCAAAGCATCGCTGCTGAATTGAAGCGGATTTCGGGCCGAAAAAAGAAGATGCGAATAAAGGCGGATATTTTTAAGTTGTTGTGCGAGGCAGAGAGTGATTCTAATTGATTGCATTTCATTCATTCATTCATTCATACCTGTTCCCATCATAGTTATATATTCGAAATTAATCAAATTTTATATTCGATTGTAGATATTTCATGAATGTAAGTAAAGAGTTGTGCATGATCAGCGAACAATTTAGAACTTCATTTGATCTAATATAAATCAGCAAATTAAAGAAAAGAACACATTTGTTTATATAAAACATATTAAGAATATAAACAAACCAAGTTCGTATGAAAGTTATTTCGCCTGTAAGTTTGGCAATCAATCCTACGCAAGCGTCGTTTCTTTTGCATATTTTGTACAATTGGCATCCATGTGATGTGATCCCTCCTTCGCTAGTTCAGAGCAGAGTTTACATACATCCGTCATCAAATATGCCGGTGGTTTGTTTATCAAACTCGCCGCAAATAATAAATAATGTTGTTATTTAAACGAAATCAGTGATCAATTCTATTATTTTTCTGTACAATGGAACTCGATTTTGTAAAGATATGCCGTGTATGTCTGAATGAAGGTGTGCTTATGCCTATATTTAAGGTCCATATCTCTAAGAAAATGATGGCTTGTGCATCTGTACAGGTAAAGAAACATAACATTTTGTTGGTATATGAAATTGAATTGAGAATCATAGTCACTGCTTTGTTTTAACAAGGATGCACATTTATATCTAAAATGGGGTTACGACGACTCTCTTGTTGCAAATACAATACTTGCTTTCATAGAGAACCTACTACCACCACCACCTTCTTGTTGTTGTTGTGTAGTGTGTGTTTGAAAAAGTCCAATTAATATTCAAATTTTATTATTTCAATTAGACATTTAAGTAGTGAAACACATTCGTTTTGCCGACTTTATTCTTCAAGGAATCATCATAATTGATATACTAAAGCAATGAAAACTATATACATAGTAAATTTGCGTAGTAAAAGTGTATATAACATATTTTATTTGTTGTATGTATGGATTAGGTATGGCAAAATGACGGACTACCAACCCAAATCTGCAATAAGTGCGTAGCTAAATTACACATAAGCTACCAATTCAAAACATTATGCGAAAAATCAGATGCCAAATTACGACAGTATTTAAACAACCCACCCGTCCAACCTCAAGTACAAACAGTGCCATCTGTACCGGCTCAAAACTCTTGCGTTTTTGTCGAATGTAACACCCTAATCGACATGGGGGCTGAGCCGCGTTACGACCAGCCTCTTCCACCAGTATCCACCCCTGCGTTGACTCAAATAAACTATAATGCTCAAAATCATATCCCAATCACCGGTTACAGTTTACAACCGATCGGTCAAGTAGTCTACAACGGTTACTCATCGATGCCGTTACCGCAGCAGTTGCCACAAATTCAAACGCTAGGGCCTCCGATAATGCAGGCGCCGCAAACGTTACCGGAAATCGTTAAAGATGATGCGAAAAAAAGTGGAAATAAGTTACGGAAAGAGAAAATATGTGAGAATAAGCAGTGTCAGACATGTGGTAAGGAGTTTTTGACTGCGCCTAAGTTGTCGCGGCATATGAAGACGCATTCGACGGAAATGCCACACAAGTGTAAGATTTGCCATAAAGCGTTCGCGCATAGTGGCAATTATAAAATACATTTGCGTATGCATACGGATGAACGGCCGTATAGGTGCTCTGTTTGTAATAAAGGCTGTCGCCAAGCGCAAGATTTGGAAAAACATATGCGGACACACACTGGGGAACGACCGCATGCTTGTTCGTTGTGCACTCGCGCTTTTTCGACGAGTAGTAATTTGATTGCGCATATAAGAACTCATACAGGTATGTATGTATGTACATATCTAACACATTGGAAATATGTTCACAAATGTCAAAAGTACCGTACTCCAGAGAAATGTTGAATATATTTAAAAATATGTTTTAGGCGAACGTCCATACGTGTGTTGCGTGTGCCAAAAAGCATTTTGCCAATCAAACGAACTAACAAAACATATGCGAACACATACCGGTGAAAAGTCGCATACGTGCAACATATGCCAGAAAGGATTCAACGGTTCCAGCACGCTTATCGTACACATGCGTTCGCACACTGGCGAGCGGCCGTACGTTTGCAATATTTGCGGTAAAGGATTTGCGCAATCCAGCTGTTTAGCAGTGCACGTCAAGAGGCACAATGGTGAGAAGAATTTCCAATGTGGTTCGTGTGATAGGGCGTTTGTGACAAATGCGGATTTAAAAGAACATTTGCTAACGCACTCTGGTGATAAACCGTATCGGTGTAATGTGTGCGAAAAGAGGTATTTTCGTGCGAATGATCTCAACCGACATGCGAAAACGCATGCTGTCTGACGTTAAAAAAACGCGACTTTTTGTATTCGTTTTAAATGTTCCTTGATTATAGCATTTAAGTATCGAATATTGCGTTTTATTCTCTTACACCCAATCCGTCTCCATGCTTACTGCTATACGCGATCAATTTAGGATTTGTTCCTACTAGAGGATTTTGAGAACACACACCGAAGGACGTTTTGTACGCGCGCCGTTTCGGCCAATTGCAAAATTTAATTGCGCATATGAAAACTACTCATACAGGTAAATGTTTAATAGTACAGGACCTTTGCACTTTTTGTATTCCTTAAAACATATTTTAGGTGAGCGGCTGGCCATACGTGTGCCAAATCAAAATGAACGAGCGTTTGCTGCACCATATGCCAATAAGGTTTCAACGCTACATTTGTAATATTTGTGGTGGTAAAGAATGACGACAATGTGATGCGAAAGGGCATTTGCGAAAAATGTGGATTTTACAGAATATTTAACAACACACTCTGGTTCTGGTAAGACACCATATCGGTGGTATTTGTGTGAAAAAAGTTATTATCGTTCTAATGATGACTGAAAATATGATTACTTATTGGTTTTATTTTTCTATATACATACATACATACATAGCCAATGTCCATCTAAAAGATCTTATTGCCCATAACATCGAATAAACAATTCCGTTTACATGGATTGTAGTAATTGTTATAAAATGAAAAAATCCAATAATGTACTAAATTTATATATTTATATGCAGGCAACATAAAAAATAAATACATGACAATTCTCATTTCAGTCTCCGTCGTTCGGGTACCTATCTTTCTCTTATCACAAATATATGGCATATGTACAAATACAATAATTATTCATTGATTACAACTGCTAATACATACACAAATATAAGTACTAAAATGTTTTATCTTAACTGCTTAAGAAACATTCGGTTAACGATAGATTTTTGCCCGTCAGGGCAAGACAACATTCATTTATTCTAAGATCGCATATATTTTTATATAACGGTCTATTCCAGGTCACATATACAAAAGAATAATGAAAACCATGTTCATGATTTGCACGCGGTGCTTTGATTCATACGAGCATTTTGATTTGGATCCATAATATCTTTATATATTTATTCATACATATGTATGTGATTTGGAATAAACTGTAGGTAACTTTATTTGTAAGGCCATTTAGTCAAATATTTCACTCTTATGGTGTGTAGAGTTTTGAAATAAAATTTAAAAGAACTTCTTACTCTTTAATGTACTAATGAATCTTTTAAAATTCATAAAACTATTTAAATGCACAATAATAATAACACGGAATGCAAGTGACAATGAAAATTTAGTTATTTTTGTATAAGAACGACGTAAATGCGAGAGATTCGTTATAAAATGAACACGCTAAGATTCGATTTAATGTACACACAAATTTTAGTAAGTTTACTATTACAATAGAGCCGCTTTGACCTTTGGTATCACTATAATGTTAAACTGTTTGCGAAAATGTGTGTTTACTAATGCATTACATCTACGCATGGACCATTTAAAGTAAAATAATACTTGATTAGAAGAAACATGCATACATACATACACACACACACAAATATATAATTAAGCAAGACCTGTACCGATGTTATTAATCTTCTTTCAACTCTTGCCTACTGGCGTCTCGTTTAATTTTCTCTTTGAGCTGGGCTCGTTTTAATTTTGTCATTAGTTGTGTAGATTGCCACAACCAACTTCCCTAAATCAAACATTAGATTCAATTCAATGATACATAAGAGAACTTCATACTTACAACCATGAGCATACAGTTGAGAAGTATCGGTATAGAAAACACGATAGATATAAATAAGCCTTTACTATCAAAATATTGCTGGCGCGAAAAGAATTTCCAATTATTTGACGCGATTTCATTTATACTTTCCGAAAAATATACCAGTAACACTAAAAATTAAATTAACTTAAAAGTACGAACCCAAAAACATTGACTGCAAGTACTTACGAAGCACTAAAAATAGTACGACTTGAAAATTGCCATAATTTCGAGTTAATAGTGCCATAAGGGTGATAATTACATGAAAAGATATTAAAGCGATCAACCAAGGGTCTTTCCAGTCAATCTATTAAAGGAATGTTTTATTAATGTTTGTTTACACACATTTAGATTTTCTGTCTGATCTGACGGATTTCACACAGCAGCAGGAGGAGGTTAGGTGTTGTCACAAAAATCGATGAGCATTTCATGAATGTGCAAACATTCGTGATTTACCGTACTATTTCATGGACAATCGACAGCTGTCTAAATACTTACACTCCATATATATGAAATAAATCCATCAATATGATTTAATATAAAATCCGTCTCCATATTTAAAAAGCTTTCAATCACAAACAGATAACAATATGTACACGGCAATGCAAATAGATTACTTCTTCTTTAAGCTTTAACTTGCACACTCGAAATGTAAGCCGCCAATTTAGAAAATTGTCGAAAGTAAACTAAAGTTTCTTTGGTATCTGTATAAATAAGTTTGTTTATGTAAACAAAATATCAACTCATTCGTGCGAGAGTAACCAGATTTTTCTATGTTATGGTTACAGTGAAATTGTACTTAATATTCGATATTTATTCAATTTCCATTACAGTAAAATTAGAGAGCATCTTTTGCACTGTTATACAAACAAGTCTTTGGTACTAAACTTTACGAATCTAAATTTAATTAGTAAAATCGCAAATGTCTTGAACAAGTAGATCGTTGTTTTGTTGGCAGTAAATATTATAACTTAAAACAGTAACATAAAAATAATACACTCGAGTTATTGTTCTACTATGTATATTGGTAAAAATTAATAATTTCCTAATCTAAATATGGTATAATATGATTATCAATAACAGATCTATTTAAATGCCATTGGAAATGATTGACACCGGGTACAGTTATAATATGTAATTTCTTCAGTTTATCTAACGTACGCAAACCGATAAGGTCACGTTTATAAAGATCTCGGTCCTTGAGGCCGACGATTGTTTCGTTTCCGCTGTAAATTCCGAATTGACTGAAAAAAGATCATTCTTATAATATTTGATGACTCATCTGCTCAAATGTTGGTTCATTTAAAATGTTATGTTGCCAATTTACCTAGATTGCCATGGTGTTATAACTTGATCATCCGGCCCACCAATAAGAATCATTTGATTTAATTTCACAAGTCCTTCCTTAAATTCTTCACTATGTGATGATAATAATTCATTATTTGTATATGGTAAAAATATACTATAATTATAATACAATGACTGATGATGTGGATCGTTCCAGTAATTGCCAACTGAAGTATGTTGGCCAACGCGTGAATAAAATAATTCGAATGCTGTTTTACAAACTAATCCAGGGAAGAATAGATGCAAAAACGCAGCTAAAACAAAATATGTTACATTTTTGGGACAGATTTCCAGAAAACTACTTACTTCCATATTGTCCAGCTTGTGGAGCGCTTAACGAAATAAAATTATGCACATTGTGTTTGGGGAAAGTTTCCAAAATAGCACGAGCTATTAATCCTCCTTGTGAGTATCCTAAATTTAAAATAAATACATACGTATAGTAGTAGTACGTACAAATCGAAATAAACTGAGTAATTTACCTAAAAAATTTATTCCGTCTGGATGAGCTTTGGAAATATTCAATAAATCTTTTCCGAATTCCTGGACTTGATGCCACATTGGCTCAAGACTGGACCATCCACTGAATCTATCAGTACTGTATACAATAGTTCCAGGATGTAACTAAACAAAAAACGAATGAAAATTTGAGTTACTCAAAATAAATTGAGTATTTTGATACCTCTTTGATTCGCGCAGAAATCTCAGTCATACTGGCATTGCCAGTTAAGACACCGTGCAATAAAAACACTGGTTTGTAAGCGAATATTTTGCTTAGAAAACAAAGAAAAGTGAGGATTATTAGAGAATCCATTGTTGATTGATTACAGCTGTTTGGTAGGTTAAACTGTGTTTATTATTACATTATCATAGTTCGAAGGTGATCATTTTTCAATGATAGAGATAATATGAGATGATGTTTAATATTATTCAATAAATAATTTTTAGGTTCTGTTAAGCTAATGTAATGTAAATGTATTCGCCCGCTAAATATGAATTAGTACAGCAGAACGTTTAACTTATTTGAGGCTTCAATGTAAAGCTCAAACGTAAATAAGCTATTATCGTATTAAAACTCAAACCTAAACTGAGCTAAGTTGAAAAATCATAATGAATAAAACTTTTTATTATAAATAATTAAATTACAATTTAAATTGCGCATTTATTTAAAGTTTTTGTTCAACATAAATTTGCATTTTAACCATTTCACTATCAACACTTTCTAGCGGTACAATTTCAAAAGTTTGAGAATTTACTGATGCGTCCTTAGAAATCCATGGAAAGCTCTAAAAATAAACCGAATTAAAACTAAAACAAAATATGGTAAATATTTGTTGTAGAAACTAACTAATACCTGATGATTTTTAACATCATCCATATAATTTGTTGCGTAGCTTTCAGTGGTATGAATTTGTAAAGAAAATGTAGCATCGTCCGGTAAGGGGTTCAGATAATAATTGCACGTTGAGTTAAGTTTATTAAAAAATGATCGAAAATTTCGTTCTATTTCTAATAATAAGGGATCTCTGAAATACCCAACGGTAAACTGTCATTACTAGTTCAGAGGCTTTAAAGTAGAGTGTTAAGACTGTTTTGAGCCAAAATATTATATACCTTTCAAGCATATCTTTCAATAACAAAATATCAAAAACAACTTTGTTCAATAACATTTTTTGAGCACTATTAAAACAAATAACAATTTTTGTGGAACGTCCCTCTTTGAGCATTTGATATACAGGCTTTATACAATTTGCAATATATTCTTGTAACTCAGGATAAATACATTGGTAAACAAGTACATCATATTTATGTTTTTTAACGAAAATTGTATCCGGATACATGTTATGTACTTTTAATATATTATGAATTGCAATTTCCAAGAATTCGTTTAAAATTGACGGAACTATAAATAAAACAATAATTATATTTCGCTCATTCTAGGTTATATTTACTCAAACTTAAAATATAGCTTACCAATATTTTTAGCTACATTCATTTTAATTTACCAACTGTTTAATTAAATAAGAGGAAAACATAATAACAATGGTTAACCTGGAATCACAGGGAGCAAATCATAGATAGACAAGTAACAGTTTGAAGCACGGTTCTTTCAACCACGATCATTTCATTTTGATTTGTAAATGAATAGTTGTGCCCAGAGACAAGAGAGATGTGACAGTCCCATGTTAAAAATTCGTGGCGCCAGTGGTGTCCTCTAGGTTTGTGCCACTCTACTAAACTCATATTCGAACCAACAAACCAGACATGGTTGCTATCGACTGATTAATTTAGTGGTAAATTTGAATGAGAATTATCTCTGATGATACAGAATAGCTTTGCGCACTACTTCCTGATATCAGAATTTGAATCAAGTTTTTAATTCATATATTGAGTAAAAGTAGTATTTGATTCAAATCTGACATCAGAAAGTATAGGTGCATTAGAATGAAAAGGACAAACGAAAACAAAATAAAATATTTAGGACCGGTCTTATAAACAATTTAATCTGCAATTATAATTTAATTGGCAACTACATTTTTTTTAAACTGACGGCAATGATATTTTCTCATAAGTGATTCAATATTGTTCATTTTAACTGAGGAATACATTTTAATGATAAATTAAATTGTTTATAAAACCGGCCCTAACACCAAAGAATATACTTTATAAAATCTTAATTTAATAATTACAAAAAAAAAACATTTTAGATAAATTTTTTTCCATATATTTTTAAAAAATTGTCCACAACTTCATTCGGACGGTCATCCTTTTTGTTCAACTTTTTATTTATAATAAATAAGAAATGTTTTAGCATTACATGGCACAATATATTTAATGACTTTTCAGACATTTCTGAGTAATGCTTACATACTAAATCTAATATCCACTCATCACGAGCATAACTAACTAATTTAGTAATAATATTTCTTTGATTTAATAACTCTGGAATTTTTTTAAATATTTTTGTTTTAGTAGTATTTACCAATTTAATAAATTTTTCTGTAGGATAAACTAGCTTTTCCTCTCCATCACTACCATAATCTTTAATTTTTATGTACGCATGCTCGTCTGTTATTATGTCATTAGTAAAATATGCCATACATATTCTACAATTGTGCCGTAAAACTCTCCTCCCTAAGAAACCTGCAATGTATGCACTTGTCATTATTCTTATTTTCTGTGATATTTCGTACATATCATCAGAAACTTGTGCTTGGGGTTGGGATGGAAAATGTGGAGAATTTGGCAAGTATGGTGGTTCAAATGGTCTGGAATTTGGGGAACATGGAGCAGGTGTTGAAAGAAGGTTATTTAGGGCCAAGAGATATGATTCCCCATCATCTGCGCAATTTGAAGCTTTTGAATTTTTTAGTGAGCTGTTTATTATACTTGTTTTAAATGCAGAGATAAAATGTGCACATGTAGGGTTGTCATTGGATCCACACAAGCCTCTGATTACAGCAAAAAAATTTTCCAGAGGGTCCTGATTTAAAGCACGAGTAGGCAAATATACTATTCCTAATTTTTGGAGACTGCTCCATAATGCCTGAACATTATTTATAGTTGTTACGCAACAAGGTATGCATGGTGGCTGAGGAAGCCGTTTATTTGTGTTTATATCGTGAAAAATTAGACCTTTAAGTTTAATTTTACTTTCCGCCCAAAAAGCATGATGGTCACTATTCTTCCTAACAGGGTTGCAATATTTACGGCTACTACTGGCATTAGAATTTAATGTGTCAAACATATTATTAATAAATAGCGCAAAATCGGCCGTGTCCACTGCCTCCATAACCTTTGCTCTAGTCAGCAGGGACAAAATGCCATACACCGACCTACTAAACACTTGTACAGCAAGACTCACCTTCATTTTCTTTTTCCCTATAGGATCTACATGATCTTTTGTTAGTTTGGTGATCTTGCCGTCATCATTAACACCATCGAGTTCATAAACCTTTTTAATGTGTTCCCATTTCGCTATCCTATTATTTTCAAATACAATATTTTTAGTTAGTAACGCATTTCTAATACATTTAATGATATGTGGCGGATCAAAAAGGTGAACTATTTCACGCCCAGCTATTGTATATATAAAATCCTCTCGTCCACTATCCTGGGACAACATTCCGACTGCAGAACGATTGGGGCTATTCATATCGCTCACTGAAGCGATCACCAAAAATTTTGTTTTTGTGTGAATCGCATTTACTACCTCTTCAATGCACGGTTTTAATTTATTTTTAGATGCCGTAGATTGGACAAAATAAAAAGCTACTGCTTGTTTCCATGATTTGTAAATACCGCGAATCATGAAAGTTAAAGCATGATCCGCTATGCTATAGCTAGTTTTATTTTTTATGGTTTCTAAACCTTCTACACAATTCTCGCCTTTATTGTAACTTAGGTGTGGGGCCAAAGAAACCTCATCGAACATTAAAACGCAATACGTATCTTTAACATCTAATTTTTCCGAATTTAACTTTAAATATTCAAAAATATGGTCATTTATGCCTGGTCGTAGGTTGATGTTCGCCAAACATCTATTTAATGTACGCGGTGATGGCATGGTAAAAAACTGTTTTAAATAGTTATATCCACCCGGGGAACGTTTAAGAAGCGCGGTATAAAATGATTTCTCATCAGCGCTGTAACGGCGCCCCATCAACTTTTTACCAAACATCCTTATTTGACTTTTAATGAATAGTTTCACAATGGTAGGCATTTTTTCAATTTTCTCTAAATTATTTAATAATTTGTTATCGAAAATATTATTATGCGATTCCTTAAAGAGATTTCGCGCTGAGATTCCTCCCCTACGCCGCATATCATACACTAGCCGCTTTGCCTTCAACAGTTCACCATATATCTTCTTTTTCTTCGGTGATAATTCTTCCACTTTTTTCTCACCGATGAACCGAAGAATTGATGAAGTTTGTTGACGACCTGTACAATAAACATAATTTTAAAATAGAATATATTTTAAAAGAACAAATAAAAAAAAACAGGAATAAAATTACTGGTACTGGACTTTTTTGGCGTATTGATATTGAGAAATATTTATTTATTCAACTGAAATTTTACATGTAACAGAAGGCAGGGCATATCAATAATCAACTGGATTGATGCCTCAATTTTTTTTTTTTTATTGTTATATATTTAAAGATGATTTTTACTTTCTTTTACAAAGTAATGAGTCGTATGAATAAAAAAGCATTAATATTTTGAACAACTTTTGTTTGAAACATTTCTTCAAAAATATTTTGTAAGGTTTAAAGTTTATTTGAAAACTAAATAATATCCGGCCATAATAATTTGTAATAATGTGCACTGAATAATTATATTATATTTTAATTTATATACTATTAAATCAAAATATACTGACTACGTAAAAGAAAGTTTAGGGCCAACACATGGCCGCTGTTTTAAAGTAGCATTTAAGAACTATATGTATCAACCATTTTGTGACATAATTAAATTGAGGTAAATTAATATTTAATATATCTTCACATAAAAAGGAGGCGATCTACTTCAACCTCTAGAAGGAATGACCAAAATGCATTTTCGGAATTTCTGCGAAAGATATTATCAATTCTATGTATTTTACAGACATACGATACATTTAATATGCTCATATAATTTTAAACGATTCCTTGAAGAAATAAGGATACGTACTACAATGGATCTTATGTGCTTACCGTTAATCTTTCTTTTAATCACCCGTGAAGTGACTGGAGTCTCTGTCACTAATCCCGAAAGAGGCTTTTGGGAAGTACCAGGTATTGATGGCATTACAGTTTCCAAAACATTCTTGGAAGTGCCCGGTACTGATAAAACCACATCTTGTTCAACAGCCGCCAGAAAGTTCTCGGAAGGAGCAAGTACTGGTAAATCCAGTAATTGTTTGGATGATGATGGCATGGGATCGGCTGAAGATACTTTATCTTCTAAGCCTTGAATTACCCGAATTGTTGGAACAGCGACACGGTTTAACTTCATTTTCTCGGGAGTTTGAAAGCAATTGGCATCGAAATGTGCAGCACAAATTCTTAGATGGTGAATAGTAGACCGAGGTTTCATCAATATATCCTCACGTTCCATGTTAAAAGCCCACTGACGACGTCGTTCCACATTCGCAGGCAGAGCAAAGAACTTCGTCTGGGATATATTCCTGGTATTAGCAGGACATCCTTGCACAATACAATATGTGTACAAACCCATCGCCTTTAAAAAATATAAACATATAATAATGAAAAATATAACATATAATAATAAAAAATATAACATATAATAATATAATATAAACTATATAGTTGTTGGCCTTTGAAATATTATTGGTATATAGATATTAAATGCTAAATTCACGTTAATGTAATAATACTATTAGAAAACATTCGGCGATTATATTATATAAGAAAACA